>JACCPG010006834.1:0-11794 GCA_016069955.1 Drepana arcuata | reverse complement strand
ATGACAGTCACCTTTTGCTTTAAGAGCTGGCCTCTTGTCGGCGTCTCTGATGCACTCTTCCATCGCCTCGTCCAGCGCAATCTCTTTGACCTTCTATACGCCATGACAGACACTCTTTGTTTTGGCAGCTGGCCCTTTGTCGGCGTTCTGATGCAACTCTTCCATTTGCCTCTGTCCAGCGCAATCTCTTTCACTTCCCTATACGCCATGACAGACACCTTTACTGTAAGAGTTGGTCTCTTGTCGGCGTCTCTGATGCAATTCCTTCCATTTGCCTCTGTCCAGCGCATCCTAAAGACCTCCCTATACGCCATGGCAGACACATTTGATTTAAAAGGTGGTCTCTTGTCGGCGTCTCTGATGCAACTCCTTCCATTTGCCTCTGTCCAGCGCAATCTCTTTGACCTCCCTATACGCCATGACAGACACCTTTGCTTTAAGAGCTGGCCTCTTGTCGGCGTCTCTGATGCAACTCCTTCCATTTGCCTCTGTCCAGCGCATTCTCTTTGACCTCCCTATACGCCATGACTGACACCTTTGCTTTATGAGCTGGCCTCTTGTCGGCGTCTCTGATGCAACTCCTTCCATTTGCCTCTGTCCAGCGCAATCTCTTTGACCTCCCTATACGCCATGGCAGACACCTTTGCTTTAAGAGCTGGCCTCTTGTCGGCGTCTCTGATGCAACTCCTTCCATTTGCCTCTGTCCAGCGCAATCTCTTTGACCTCCCTATACGCCATGGCAGACACCTTTGCTTTAAGAGCTGGCCTCTTGTCGGCGTCTCTGATGCAACTCCTTCCATTTGCCTCTGTCCAGCGCAATCTCTTTGACCTCCCTATAAACCATGACAGATACCTTCGCTTGTCGGCGTCTCTGGTGTCCCTTCAACGCTCAGCTTAATTCAATTAGCATCTTTTCCACCTAATCATACAGACGCAAATTTTGCGTTTTCTCTACAATATCATTTGGCTTTTGTTTGAAACTTTGTCTTGTTTAAGTAATATCGACAGGATGTCGCTTGTTAACGAAAATTTCTCTGTCTGGCCTTGTAGCGTCCTTGTATTGACGCATTTAGCATGCGTCGGTTCGTATGTGGGCGATGACAAGGTGCGCGCATACGTACTTCTTGCTACGTGTCAAGGTTTTTCTTTTTTTTAAACCTAATGGACTCCTCGCCTAACCAGACTGGTCTGAATCATTATTTTTAATAAACAGACAATTATAATAAAATACTAATAAATAATATATCCTCACGCCTTCCCACAAGGGTCCCCGAAGGGGTAGGCAGAGGTGTATAGGTAATACCCACACACCCACTTTCCACCAGAGGTATATTAGGTGCCAACGTGACAGATGGCGAGTCCATCGCCGTTACTCAGGCACGGCTATACATACGCCTTTGAATTTCTTCTCAGACGTATGCAGGTTTCCTCTCGATGTTTTCCTTCACCGTAAAGCTCGTGGTGTGACTAATCACTCTACTTAAGTTCAGAAAAACTCATTGGTACAGTCGGGATTCGAACTTGCGACCTTTGCGTCGCAGGCAACTGCTCGAACCACTCGGCCACCACGGCTCTCAATACTGATACTAATAAATACTAATAAAATACTAATAAATACCTGGGACAATTCCACACAAATTGACCTAGTCCCAAATTAAGCAAAGCTTGTGTTATGGTAACTAGACAACGATATATTTACTTATAAAGATAGATATATAGTTAAATACAAAGGACATCCAAGACTAAGGTTATTCGTGTTCATAACTCAAATATCTGCCCTCAGCGGGATTCGAACCCGCGACCTCAAGTTTCGCAGGCAGGAGCTCTAACCACTAGACCAGATGGCCGTCTGTCATTCATTGTCAATCACTGTCATAAACGGAAGCTTACTTGACGAAAGAGATATACAAAGCGAAAGTGAGTGCAAGAAGAGGCAGAGGAAGACCACGTTCCAACTGACTAGATCAAATCGATCGGACGCTCAAGGACGGGAACGTCAAGAGTACTCGAAACAAGAGCATGTATGAAGAGACTGATGAATGTGGACGAAGCGAAAGAGGTATGTAAGTCTAGAGAGAACTGGCGCTCTATACTCTCTGCCTACCCCGTTAGGGACCTGGCGTGATGTAACACACGCATAGCGTGTGGCATGTATATTTCCAACTTTAATGGGTGAGCGTGGGGGAGTGTAACTACAGTTTAATTTCGTCTGTCTGATGATTAGATCACAAATATTCCTCACGCCTTCCCACAAGGGTCCCCGAAGGGGTAGGCAGAGGTGTATAGGTAATACCCACACACCCACTTTCCGCCAGAGGTATATCAGGTTCCAACGTGACAGATGGCGAGTCCATCGCCGTTACTCCAGCACGACTATACATACGCCCTTGAATTTCTTCTCAGACGTGTGCAGGTTTCCTCTCGACGTTTTCCTTCACCGTTAAGCTCGTGGTGTGACTAATCACTGTACTTAAGTTCAGAAAAACTCATTGGTACAGTCGGGATTCGAACTTGCGACCTTTGCGTCGCAGGCAACTGCTCGAACCACTCGGCCACCACGGCTCTTACAAATATTCGAATGACCTTTACGTCTACTATCACTTCTTCGACTTACACGTCACGTTATGCCAGAGACAATGTGAAATTCCTCTAAGGAACCTTAGCTACGACCAGGGCTTCATCCGCGTAAAATGTTAACAATATTTGTAGATTTTCAAAGATACTCAATCTAATCTTACTGAATTTGACATCACCACAGTTGGCTTTGTGTGAGATGTCCACAATATTATTGTATATTAACATCTATATAAGTGTGTATATCAGTCGCCGATGCCTATAGTACAGGCCCTGCCTAGTTTAGGGTCAGTTGGCTTTGTGTGAGATGTCCACAATATTATTGTATATTAACATCTATATAAGTGTGTATATCAGTCGCCGATGCCTATAGTACAGGCCCTGCCTAGTTTAGGGTCAGTTGGCTTTGTGTGAGATGTCCACAATATTGTATATTAACATCTATATAAGTGTGTATATCAGTCGCCGATACCTATAGTACAGGCCCTGCCTAGTTTAGGGTCAGTTGGCTTTGTGTGAGATGTCCACAATATTATTGTATATTAACATCTATATAAGTGTGTATATCAGTCGCCGATGCCAACAGTACAGGCTCTGCCTAGTTTAGGGTCAGTTGGCTTTGTGTGAGATGTCCACAATATTATTGTATATTAACATCTATATAAGTGTGTATATCAGTCGCCGATGCCTATAGTACAGGCTCTGCCTAGTTTAGGGTCAGTTGGCTTTGTGTGAGATGTCCACAACATTATTGTATATTAACATCTATATAAGTGTGTATATCAGTCGCCGATACCTATAGTACAGGCTCTGCCTAGTTTAGGTCAGTTGGCTTTGTGTGAGATGTCCACAATATTATTGTTGTTACATCTATATAAGTGTGTATATCATTCGCCGATACCTATAGTACAGGCTCTGCTAACCCTAGTTTAGGGTCAGTTGGCTTTTGTGTGAGATGTCCACAATATTATTGTTGTTACATCTATATAAGTGTGTGTATCAGTCGCCGATACCTATAGTACGGGCTCTGCCTAGTTTAGGGTCAGTTGGCTTTGTGTGAGATGTCCACAATATTATTGTTGTTACATCTATATAAGTGTGTATATCAGTCGCCGATGCCTATAGTACAGGCTCTGCCTAGTTTAAGGTCAGTTGGCTTTGTGTGAGATGTCCACAATATTATTGTATATTAACATCTATATAAGTGTGTATATCAGTCGCCGATGCCTATAGTACAGGCTCTGCCTAGTTTAGGGGCAGTTGGCTTTGTGTGAGATGTCCACAATATTATTGTATATTCGCATATATAAATTAATAATATATCAGTCGCCGATGCCAATGGTACAGGCTCTGCTAGTTTAGGGTCAGTTGGCTTTGTGTGAGATCGTCCACAATATTATTGTATATTAACATCTATATAAGTGTGTATATCAGTCGCCGATGCCTATAGTACAGGCTCTGCCTAGTTTAGAGTCAGTTGGCTTTGTGTGAGATGTCCACAATATTATTGTATATTAACATCTATATAAGTGTGTATATCAGTCGCCGATGCCTATAGTACAGGCTCTGCCTAGTTTAGGTCCAGTTGGCTTTGTGTGAGATGTCCACAATATTATTGTATATTAACATCTATATAAGTGTGTATATCAGTCGCCGATGCCTATAGTACAGGCTCTGCCTGTTTGGGAATCCAGTTGGCTTTGTGTGGGTAATACAATATTATTGTATATGCTATCTATATAAATTATTGTATATCAGTCGCCGATGCCTATATAATTTTTGAGCTCTGCCTAGTTTAGGGTCGGATGGCTCTGTGAGATGTCCACAAATATGTATATTAACATCTATATAAGTGTGTATATCGGTCGCCGATGCCCATAATTGTCTGCCTAGTTTAGGATCAGTTGGCTTTGTGTGAGATGTCCACAATATTATTGTATATTAACATCTATATAAGTGTGTATATCAGTCGCCGATGCCTATAGTACAGGCTCTGCCTAGTGTAGGGTCAGTTGGCTTTGTGTGAGATGTCCACAATATTATTGTATATTAACATCTATATAAGTGTGTATATCAGTCGCCGATGCCTATAGTACAGGCTCTGCCTAGTTTAGGATCAGTTGGCTTTGTGTGAGATGTCCACAATATTATTGTATATTAACATCTATATAAGTGTGTATATCAGTCGCCGATGCCTATAGTACAGGCTCTGCCTAGTATGTGAGATGTGGACAATGAAGGTTGAACGATATGAATTAGCCAATGAAGGTGGCAATCTGCTTGCCTATTCTTCCATAATGCCGGAACTCCTCAAATTATGTAGATACAATTAATTTTTCATTACAACACTACAATTAATTGCTTCCCCTATAATTATACTATATGGCTGACATATTTAATAAGATAATGTCTTATTAGTGTCTGCAAAAACAATGGCATATCTAATTAGTATAATTATTCGATTCCTTATCTGTGGAAGAAAAAATATACAGACTGTGTAGAGATGTGTTATTGATGTACATCTAGGGATCGGAATGTGGATTTGTTTGTACTCAAGAATTGAGTACGTACTATTCGTAATATAACGAAAATTTACTTACAGTAAGTGCTTGGGAAACGGCGATGGACACGCCATCTGTAACGTTGGCACTTAAGATATAACTCTGGCGGAAAGTGGGTGTGTGAGTACTACCTATATACCTACCTCTGCCTACCCCATCGCGGACCCTTGTGAGAAGGCGTGAGGCTCTGAAGTAACGGAAATATTAAATTATATGTTATTATATACTAGCCGTGGTGGCCGAGTGGTTCGAGCAGTTGCCTGCGACACAAAGATCGCAAGTTCCAATCCCGACTGTACCAATGAGTTTTTCTGAGCTTAAGTACAGTGATTAGTCACACCACGAGCTTTACGGTGAAGGAAAACATCGAGAGGAAACCTGCATATGCCAATGCCAATGGCGAGTTCATTACCGTTACTCAAGCATGACTGTACTTATATCTTTAAATGTTTTCTAGCGTATGCAGTTTATATTTTTCTTCATTGGTTCAGCGAAAGTGTGAGCAAGAGGCAGAGGAAGGCCACGTTCCAACTACCTGGATCAAATCGATCGGACGCTCAAGGACGGGAACGTCAAGAGTACTCGAAACAAGAGCATGGATGAAGAGACTCATAAATGTGGACGAAGCGAAACAGGTATATATCTAGAGAGAACTGGCGCTCTATACTCTCTGCCTTCCCTGTTGGGGACTTGGCGTGATGATAGTTATGTATGTACTAGCGGCTCGTCTCGGCTTCGCACGGGTGGACATTTATTTTTTAAACATATTTGCATAAAAAATATTTTTCTCTTGCAATTAAAATAGCCTATATTAATCAGTGATAATGGAGCATTAAAATGGTGAAAGAATTTTTAAAATCGGTCCAGTACTTTTTGAGCCAAGTCCTTACAAACATACTTACATACAAATCTTTCCTCTTTATAATATTAGTATAGATATATGTCCATATAAAGTGTGTGCAAGAAGAGACAGAGGCAGGCCACGTTCCAACTACCTAGATCAAATAGATCGGACTCTGAAGGACGGGAACGTTAAGAGTACTCGAAACCGACGAGCATGTATGAAGAGACTGATGAATGTGGACGAAGCGAAAGAAGTATGTAAGTCTAGAGAGAACTGGCGCTCTATACTCTCTGCCTACCCCGCTAGGGACATAGGTTCAGAAATACTTATTGTCACAATCGTGATTCGAACTTACAATTTTGCATTGTGGACCAATCGGCCACCACGGCTCTTTTCAATACGATCAAGATATTCGTTGGCGACAAACTATTGCAATATTTTGTCCCAAGATGCTGGTCACGATCACCCAATTCGTTATCTGACAAACCCATTCAACCTGTCATCATGTCAACCTTTAGTGCGTCTAAATTCATCCATATTTCAACTCCGAGAGACATTTAAAAGGCAAACAAAGATATGATTTACTTATCGCAAGTAACACAAATATTTTGTTTGATAAATATATCTCCAATCTTTTGTAATGTCAAGGCAAATGCGATGTATTTGATCCGGGTCATTAAATGTAGGAATATTCGATAAAAGGTTAACCTTTTATGGTAATGTACAAAAGTTTGGGCTTAAAGAAAGATTGACGAAACATATATACAAAGCGAAAGTGTTTGCAAGAAGAGGCAGAGGAATACGTTCCAATTACCTAGATCAAATCGATTGGACGCTCAAGGACGGGTACGTAGAGTGCTCGAAACCGACGAGCATGTGTGTCTAGAGAAAACTGGCGCTCTACTCTCTCTGCCTGCCCATGAGGCATTCTGCCTGATGATAGATAGGTATTTAACCCTGTCAGGCTGTGACGTGTGTTTCAGCAAACCAAGTATTATTAAGTAAGCAAACTTTATCACCTAAGTAAGGTCAATTATTAATTCATCGGAAATATATATAACTAGCTGTCCCGCCCAGCATCGCTCGGGTGAAAAAAAATATGTTAGGGTAGGTCAACCCTTACCACTTGAGGGTATGAAAAATAAATAGTAGGCCATTCTCAGACCTACTGAATACGCATATAAAATTTCATACAAATCGGTCCAGCCGTTTCGGACGAGTACGGTCACTAACATTGTGACACGAGAATTTTATATATAAGATATACAAAATCCTAGATTCGGGAAATTCGTTCTTGCGTAAAATAGGATGTTTTGTTCTTGCGTTTGGGGTTATTCGAAAGGGTAGGCAGATGTAGGTAGTAGAGACACGCCCACTTTTAGCCAGGTACATATTTTAAGTTCCAATGTGGCAGTTGGCGACTCAAACTCATCTACATACATACTTTTGAATTGCCTTTGAATTTCTTCTCAGACGTATGCAGGTTTCCTCTCGATGTTTTCCTTCACCGTAAAGCTCGTGGTGTGACTAATCACTGTACTTAAGTTTTTAAAACTCAGCCAAATGAAGGCTTATTAATAATTACAAGAGAGGTAGGGCATAACGGGTTTCCCGTTCGAATACGGAGCTGCCCGACTGGGGCAGGACCTCCACCTTATAGAAGTCCGTAGCCAAATAACCCAATTGTTTGTGTTGAGTTCCTACGCGGTGAATAAGGTTTCCAGTAATGAGCTCCTTGGGGAGGGGGGAGGATTGTTACATTGTGTTGGAAGCAGAGGGATTAAACCCATTATGCTGTCAACACAGTATAACTCTCCGAACACAGAGTGGCAACGCGCAAGTGATACTTCGGTATCGTGAGCGTAAATAGGCTACGGTAACCGTTTCCCATCAGGTGGGCCGTATGCTTGTTTGCCACTCTTGTTGTATATAAAAAAAAATTACAGGTATCTTTGGCGAGTTAAGATAGATTTGTTTTGATCTATGATTATATATGAAACTGTACTACCAGCGGGTGCTCATTGATAATCAAATTTCAGCCTTATGTATATGTAAATAGACGACAAAATTAGTTGAATATGTGCGAGATAAAATCTTAACACAATGATTTATATCTGATTTGAATGATGTCTCCTTGAAGGTAGGTTTATACGACACTGTGACGTGGATAATTTAATTAATAAGAGATTTGCAAAACAACGGGCGTGAACGAGAATGTGATTGTGGAGATGAAGAAAGGCATATTACGTTGGTTTGGACATACCTATAGAAAAGTTATATACGAAGCAAAAGTGTGTGCAAGAAGAGGCAGAGGAAGACCACGTTCCAACTATCTAGATCAAATCGTTCGGACGCTCAAGGACAGGAACGTCAAGAGTACTCGAAACCGACGAGGATTTATGTAGAGACTGGTGAATGTGGACGAAGCGAAAGAGGTATGTATGTCTAGAGAGAACTAGAGTTCTACACTCTTTGCCTACCCCGTAAGTGTACAAACAATATAAATGCGAAAGTTTGTGATGATATTTGCTTCTCAATCAGGTTAGAAAGGCTGATTTCAATTGGATGAAATTTGGCAGAGAGAAACTATTAACTGGATTAACTGATAGAATATGTTTTATTGTAGAAAAACATCTACCAATAAATAAAAAAATGGGCATAGCTTGCCTCTGAATCGTTTCGTATAAACAGGCCTTAAGGGGGTAACGACCTGATTACTGACACGTAAAATATTAGCTTGATTAATTTGGATTAACATAGAATGGATTGTAAGCATAGCTTGTTTTAATATACAGTACCTGGATGACCGAGCTTAGCTCGCTATTTTTCAGATTTATATTTTTTCATACGAATGACATACATATGACAACCAAACACTCATTGGCTTAAAGTTTGTTGCTTAGCAACGCTTTATCAGTGGGGAAATTCATATACTAATGAAATTGTTGGAGATTTTCAATGCCTAAAAACACGGATAAAACGACTTTTTTTTTAATGAAACCTAGCTAGATCGATTTATCGCCCCCGAAATCCCCCCTATACCAAATTTCATGAAAATCGTTGGAGCCGTTTCCCAGATTCAGATTATATATAAAGATATATACAAGAATTGCTCGTTTAAAGGTATAGGGATATATAAAGAAGCTGACCGATTGACGAATAGTTGCTTGCCAGCGAGTCCATCGCCGTTTCCCAAGCACGACTATACATACGCCTTTGAATGTCTTCTCAGACGTATGCAGGTTTTCTCTCGATGTTTTCCTTCAACGTAAAGTTCGCGGTGTGACTAATTTGTTGTGTGTTTGGGGTCGAAACTCTAAGACGTGGGGAACAGGTGCTCTTAATCTTTATAAGGTCGTCTCGAGGAAACTTATTGAGGCATCTTTTGACAAGAGGGCTGGCGAATATTTCGCTTAGCGAATCAGCTTTGCCATACAACGTGGCAATGCCGCCAGTCTTCTTGCATGTCCTGGCATCCGCGTTACACAGATTTGGGACATTTATTCTATTTATAGTACTACCTATAAATAGAAAATATCTGTATTTCTATTTAGTTGTTCTTTAAATAGGTTTTTTATTCACCTTTGATGAATAAAAAACCCATGTATTAATTCAATTAATTATCATTACGGTGAAGGAAGGAGGAAACCTGCATACATCTGAGAAGGAATTCAAAGGCGTATGTATAGTCGTGCTTGAGTAACGGCGATGGACTCGCCAACTATCACGTTGGCACCTGATATACCTCTGGCGGAAAGTGGGTGTGTCGGTATTAACTATATACCTCTGCCTACCCCTTCGGGGACCCTTATGGGAAGGCGTGAGGATATTATTTATAATTATAACATTCAATTGGGTTTTTAGTAGCTTTTACGTGAAGGAGAAACAAACACACACAAAAAGTCGTGGTGGCCGAGTGGTTCGAGTAGATGCTTGCGACACAAAGATCGCTAGTTCGAATCCCGACTGTACCAATGAGTTTTTTGGTTTAATGGTAAAAAACAAATAAAAATTTTTATAATATTAGTACTTTTGATAAATCAACACCATAGGTATCTATTATATATATATATACATATATATCCTCACGCCTTCCCACAAGGGTCCCCGAAGGGGTAGGCAGAGGTGTATAGGTAATTAATACCCACACACCCACTTTCCGCCAGAGGTATATTAGGTGCCAACGTGACAGATGGCGAGTCCATCGCCGTTACTCAAGCACGACTATACATACGCCTTTGAATTGCTTCTCAGACGTATGCAGGTTTCCTCTCGATGTTTTCCTTCACCGTAAAGCTCGTGGTGTGACTAATCACTGTACTTAAGTTCAGAAAAACTCATTGGTACAGTCGGGATTCGAACTTGCGACCTTTGCGTCGCAGGTTCGAACCACTCGGCCACCACGGCTTTTACGGTATCTATTATTCAGTTAATAATGGATCTGAATGTCAAGTTACAATCAATTCTGTTTTTACGTCAAAGAACGAACGAACAGACACATTTTCGTATTTATATGAGCTGTGAGTTTAGATCCTGGCTAGAAAAGGCGGCCCTGACTAAATATAGACGTACTATTGTTGCTGGTTATTCCTCAGAGTACGTGACTCACTTCTAATGTTGGAACCTCGAATTGTTTATGTAAATGACACTGTCATAGTTTCTCTGACATTTTGATGTGACTTCATGTAATTATGGAATGACCTAATACACTACGCCCATTATTAACATTTTAGAATAGAATATAGCTTTGTTAAAGAACTGTATACATTTGTTACAAGCTCTAAATAGACCAGGTAAATTTACATGGTCGCAAACTAAGCAAAGCTTGTATTTAGGCAACTAGACAACGATATACATACTTATATAGATAGGCAATTCTACACAAATTGACCTAGTCCCAAACTAAGCAAAGCTTGTACTATGGGAACTGGACAACGATATACATACTTATATAGATAGGCAATTCTACATAAATTGACCTAGTCCCGAACTAAGCAAAGCTTGTACTATGGGAACTGGACAACGATATACATACTTATATAGATAGGCAATTCTACACAAATTGACCTAGTCCCAAACTAAGCAAAGCTTGTACTATGGGAACTGGACAACGATATACATACTTATATAGATAGGCAATTCTACACCAATTGACCTAGTCCCAAACTAAGCAAATCTTGTACTATGGGAACTGGACAACGATATACATACTTATATGGATAGGCAATTCTACACAAATTGACCAAGTCCCAAACTAAGCAAAGCTTGTACTATGGGTCCAAGGTATTTATTATTTCTATTAAACTCGCTTTCCCATACTGCGTATATGAAGCCGCGACCCTGCAGTTAGATCCATAGCTCCCTGTGAACGAACATCATGTAACTTGGGCTATTATTGAGGTATTCTGATGATGCCCATATAAGGTCAATTGGCCCCGATAAGAGGAACGTCCTTTGGCGCGTTACAAATTTGAATATTAACAAAAATTATTTGAATTCTTTCATGATTGCATCATTGAAACACATTCATCTATTATCATATTTATAACACATGCTGATTGTTTATTAACAAAAGAAGTATATGAATGAATAAGTAATAATAAATATATAAAATAACCTCATGTCTTCCCACAAGGGTCCCAGAAGGGGTAGGCAGGGTGTATAGGTAGTACCCACACACCCACACACTACACTACTGGAAGGGCCGATGGTCGATGGAGCAGACGTGTCCTAGAGTGCACACCGCGGGGTGGCTAACGTAGTGTAGGATCAGCAAGCTGCAGTGGCAGTGGGCTGGTCACGTCTGTGCAAGGGC
>JACCPG010006833.1:0-25616 GCA_016069955.1 Drepana arcuata | reverse complement strand
AATTATATTTGGTATGAAATAACATTTTGCAATAGTTTTACACTGCTGTATACGATGTGGAAGAATATGAATGAAACCAAAGGCTTGGATTTTGTACAAATTAATGTATGCTAATCGAATGGCGGCGCAAGGCTACATTTTATCCAACACGAATACATCTTTATGTAGTAGGTATGTAAAATAAGGCGACCGTTAACAATTTAATTCAGTTTTATACACACAACGTATTATTATGTATGGCAAGTTTTGGTAGTGGTTGTGATGTGCTTTACTTCACTTTCAACATGCGTGCTGAATTTATTGAATAACCTAACAAACGTTAACACGATGTCCTTTAAAATTAGAAATTTCTAAAGAGTCCGAAAATTTAAGAATACTCAGCTGTATCCTATTATTAAACTTAATAATTTGTGAAAATGTATGGGTGTTTGTTATACGGGCAAGGCTGAAGACGTAAAGCGTTTATTCCCTCCTGACTTAGGTAAATACATACCTCTTTCGCTTCATCCACACTCGTCAAACTCTGCATACATGCTCGCCGGTTTTGAGTACTCTTGACGTTGCCATCCTTGAGTTTGAGATTTGATCTAGGTAATTGGAATATGGTCTTCCTCTACCTTTTCTTCCAGACCCTGTCGCAAGTCAAATTAGACCTGGATATCTTTCCTGTAGGACGAATGTGTAGGCAAAATTTTGCAGGTTTAATACCAGCCGAAGTAGCTCAGTTGGGAGAGCATTAGACTGAAGATCTAGAGGTCCTCGGTTCGATCCCGAGCTTCGGCACTACCCCGGAAAGACTTTTGTTATTATGTTTGTTATACTATACTATAGGGTAGTCGTTTTTTTTACCGATTATTACACGGAACTCTAGAACAAACTGCATCGCAGTGAGCCAATGTATAAAATAATTAAAATGAGTTGTTGACGGGTAGTTTTTTTATGGCACTGAGGGGTGTGTGATGCACTAACACTCGTTTTCACCTAAAATACCCAAAAACGAATAAATAAAACGAATATGTCTAACATTTAACGAATGTTATAAAGTAAATTAAATTGAATTTTTCGTGAAAATAAATGTCACCCTCGTAATCAATATCAGGGGTTGAGGGCAGCGGCGGCGTTTCTTTGAGGTTAATTTCCAGAGCAGACTACGTTGGCAGCGTCACTAGATGGCGTTTACTACCATTATCTTGGACTTTGTATCAATCCTTAAGGATGTTAAATGCAGTATCTAATAACGAGTAGAATGTGCCTTTCCACTCACGTAAGTCGAATCAGAAGTGATACGATACTAAGAAAAAGGTTTTCCAGTAAGCGCAAAGTCATTCATAGGAAAAAACGTTCAAATTTCAACACACAATTTCCATTGTGCGCTTCCAGCATGTAATTATTTTTACTATTAACTTAGGATGTTCGAAACAATGTTCCAGAGCTGGATGGTTGCAAAGGCCAACTCTAAGGCCTGGAGACAGATGGCGGTACGAGATCGTTGCCTCGTCGTCGCCTAATACGACGTTAAACGCATCAAATTTCTCCATTAAACAATATTAGCTCTTATTACAACTGTTAAAGGCTCACGTGGGTTACTGTAAAAGTGTAAGAGATGCTTGCACTGATTTAAATATAGGCATTCATTTTTGTTTAAAGAAAATCTTCTCTTTTTTCTTTTGTCGAATTTCGTAATGCTACTCCCGCCTCCAGCTTCCTCAGCGCTATATGAAAACACCGGGAGAAAACCTGCATACGCTTGACATGAAACTCAAAGACATGTAATTTAATGTCGAAACCCGGGCATGCAAGAATATTGAGATCAGAAAGGCAAGTCTAGAGAGAACATGCGCTGTCTACTTTCTGTGCCTATCCAGAGGATAGAGCCGGTTGTCAAGTTGGCATCTAAATATATATGCTTACTCCTCTTCTATCCCTTTGAGTTCTTTTGGGAATACGATAATGTTTCAATTAATATTTACGGTGAAGCAAAATATCGAGACGAAACCTGCATACGTCTGAGAAGCAAGTCAAAGGAGTCGTGCTTGAGTAAAAGCGATGCACTCGCGATCTTTCACGTTGGCACCGAAAATATAACTCTGGTAGAAAGTGGGTGTATGGGTATAACCTATACACCTCTGCCTACCCCTTCGGGGAACTTTGTGGGAAGGTGTGAGGATATATTATTAGGTATATATTACATATTAAACAAAAATAACTGTTTCAGTACTGACAGTACAAAGTCGGGTTGATCAATACGAAACAGTCAAAAATAACCAAATTTAGTACTTACCTAATGTGTTTCAAATATCATTAAGCAAGCAGACAACACGACATTATTCGTAGCCCGTGGCACTTGACCTCTATTGTGTCTGCACAATTTACATAAATTCGATATTCTCAAAACAACACTTGGCAGTACATATATATGTAAATATATAATTAAATTGTTACTCGAACCATTGTCAATACTATAGTAGTCTGTAAAATTTTAATGCAGGTACCCATCTCCATACATACATACTTCTAATATCTTAATATATATAAATCTCGTGTCACAATGTTGGTCCTCAATGGACTCCTAAACCACTAAACCGATTATAATAAAATTCGCACACCATGTGCAGTTCGATCCAACTTAAAAGATAGGGTAGCTTACATCACAATTGGACCCGATAGGTGGCGCTGCGATCGTGTTTCAGGAAGTTTAATTTTTTCACCCGGGCGAAGCTGGGTGGAACAGCTAGTAGATATATAAAAACATCCAAGACAAATACTTGTTCATTCCATAAACTTGCCATGAACAAGAATACATATATAGTGTTCATTCCATAAACTTGCCATGAACAAGAATACATATATAGTGTTCATCCCATAAACTTGCCATGAACAAGAATCAGTGCCGAAGCAAGAATAAAAATGGCTAGCAATCAGGGACTTGGGTAATGACTTTAATAGTGGATTTGCAATTGAAACAGTTACCAATATTTACAAACATTTGAAACAATTGAAACAGTTGTAAAATAGAAAGTTACATATAAAACATTTGACCCAAATCGGTATCCCGTGGCAATGCAGATCTTACGAGAGCAAGAGATCACATCTCAACTGCATTTAAGCTATTTTCATACATCCTCTGACATACCTAGGTATCGCTGCTGTACAATAAAGTAGGCACTAATATCTAGCCGTGGTGGCCGAGTGGTTCGAGCAGTTGCCTGCGACGCAAAGGTCGCAAGTTCGAATCCCGACTGTACCAATGAGTTTTTTCTGAACTTAAGAACAGTGATTAGTCACACCACGAGCTTTACGGTGAAGGAAAACATCGAGGAAACCTGCATACGTCTGAGAAGAAATTCAAAGGCGTATGTATAGTCGTGCTTGAGTAACGGCGATAGACTCGCCGTCTGTCACGTTGGCACCTAATATACCTCTGGCGGAAAGTGGGTGTGTGGGTATTACCTATACACCTCTGCCTACCCCTTCGGGGACCCTTGTGGGAAGGCGTGAGGATACTAATATCTAGGTGTGGACAGCAACGCGTATATACAACGACAATATAATATGTACGTACTTATTAAAATGCCACAACGGTTACAAATATGTACCAAATTAATTGAAACTACGCATTTAAATTCTGACCTACCAATTTTTTATTATGAAACGGTTACCAACGAGTCAATGGAATTTTTTCACATTTTAGTTGAGTTTTACGGAATTGTTGTCAAAGTAGACGAGTTCGGGGCTGCAGCACAAAGATTGCAAGTTCGAATCCCGACTGAGTTGACCCCATGAGTTTTTTTTTTAACTTAAGTACAGTGATTAGTCACATGTCGAGCTTTACAGTGAAGGAAAACATCGATAGGAAACCAGCATACGTTTAATAAAGAAATTCAAGGGCGTATGTATTGTCGTGCTTGAGTATAGATAGTGCTATTCACGAAGACGCGCCCCAATATTCTTCCTTATAGTTTATAGTGTAAGTAATGCAACCTTCCACTAATGTTTGAGTACTATCGGTATATATTTATATTTATATATCTTCTGTTCGTGTGTTAGGAGGAGTTTAGCCTCCAAAATGGCTGTACCGATTTTAATTATGTTTTAATGTGTGTATTTAAGCGCGGAGGTGTGTGTGAGTGTGAAATAGTCTGTTTTAACATTCAATATAAAGGTGTAGCTTGTAAGACAACCACAAAAAGTCACTTGATCGATGCATTAGCGGTCAGCAGTGTGAGAAAATACTCGCTAAACGAATCAATGTGCATTCAGATACTAAAAGCATTGCTAGGTACTTAAAAAACAATCTCTAAAACAGTTGACACTCCGTTGAAGAAAAGTTATGCGCAACTCTGCCGTTGTGTATAAAAGGGGTTGGATTATTTAGTTATTATATTGTTATACTGTATGTGGTGTAAGAACGCACCACTGTCTGGCACTTCTATCCTACTAAAATATTATAAATGTAAGTTGACGATGATGAACGAATCGAGATCCACCTATCAAGCCCAGAACGGCTGAATTTCTGAAATTGGGCACAGAGATCCATTAACATATAAGATATGTTTTATTAAAGAAAAAACAATGAAATCAAATTTTACGCGGGAAAGCCCACAGGGCACAGCTAGTTAAATATACAGAGGTCCGTAACCTTCGGACGGCTACACAAAGTGGACGGTTAACACTTCGACATCACAGCGATAATTAGTTTTCGGCTCTCTAGCGGTCACGAGTCGGAACATTCCGATGTACTGCCGACTCATCTCCACGTTGTATACAGATAGATACAGGTGTTTTTGTGTGGATCTCTATACAAATCAGGTTGCGGGGGCACAATAATTTTAACTCTAACAAATCCGTTGACTTGAATCGATACCTATTAATATGGATGTTTCGGCGAGATGGAGATGGCCCATGTCAACGGAGAAAGTTGCCTTATTATCGGCTACAGAAGGCCAACGTCTACGGCGACCCGCAAGGCGTTTACTAAGCCCATTCTCTCCTCCTCAGTCTTCAATGGCGACAGTTGCCAAAGGTCCACAAGTGGGACCTTTTCCACTCCAACAAATTTGTCTTGAAAACTCTGCAACACATCACACCTTTCGCTATATATTAGGGGGATGGTGGTCAATGCTACCATTAAGCCGAATTTCCCATATGTTTGGAGTTCTTTGTCTAAATCTCTCCTGGTGAAAACTTGGTTGGGGCTAAGTCCCATATCCTCCAAAAAGTACTGAATGCTGGCGTAGTACACATCGATGGCGTCTAGGAAATCTTTGTTGGCACTACCTAGACTGCAGCATAGAATGGCAAATACGGACAGATCAGTGGCAGGAGATGCGCACCGGATAAGCTGGTAGTCTATCATCACCGCCTTTTCTTTCGAGCACAAAAAGTTTGGACACCAAGCATCGCCGTGCGCTATTACCGGATGGTTTCCCGACGACGAAACTAGGCTAATAATTTTTCCATACAGATCACCATCAATGAGTTCGTAAAATTTCTTGTAATACACACTTGAGGGATCTTCATACTCGTTTATGACTGCTTTGTCCAACTCTATTGCTTTTTGCAGGTAGGCAGTGTACCAGCCACGGTGCGAGTCAGTATAGTAGATCTCGGGGAGACCACTCTGAATTCGGGCAAATTCATCGGGTCGTTTAACCCTCAATGCGATCGATGTGGCGTGCAGATGTGCCAAAGCCGTCAAAGTCATATTCCTCTCCCGTTTCGTAGGCACAACGCCCATCGACCTGCAACCACTCATACATAAGTCTTCCATTAAAATGTAGTCCTCAAAACCGTCGATATGTGTACCATAACATCTCGGCACATAGTTCTGTAACATCTCCGTCGCTCCAGTAGACTTCTGTAAGTCGATCAGAGCCGGCAATACTTCAGAAAAGAACAGTGATTCCCTGGCGAAAAACTTTGGTCCATCAATGGATCTTCTTAGGATTGGGTCCGTGATGAGACCTTTGACGACAAAAGACGTGCATTTCTCATTCCCTCTGACTGTAATGCGATAGACTGCACTTAGAAGACCTTCTCCGACTGGCGCAGCCCTACTCACTTCGAGAGAGTTTACATATTCGTCATCTCCGTACTTCAGCTTGAATATTTCACCAATAACATCCTGCGTCAAGTGTTTCGAAATGCCAGCCAACGTCAAGTGCACCATGATTGGTATTTTACTCAAATCTTGTCGTTACACTCGTATTTAAACATTATTATGTTTGTTTTACATGTCTTGTGTAATAAGGAATCAACTTGTCATACTTTATCTCGGTTATCATTGACAAACTTATGTATGGTACGTGGTATTATTATATAAAAATAGCATTTAATTAGCACATACATCCTCTATAGTAAAGATGAAATGACCAAACTAATTGACTCGCTAAGTTGTCTTAGTGTAAAACACATAATTTTATTTGCATTTCCCTATAGCAAAGGTTTGTCACAGAGGGAAAATACAACCAGATATCGATTAAATTGCTGCATGCAGATTATAAGCAATTATGATAATAAATTTTCATTCATTGACTTGAATAATAATGATAATTCAATAATTTCATATTATAATTTGATAAATGAAAGATATCATCTTTCCCATAAATTTAAGGGACAAGTAGCAAGTATGCTACATTATTTTATACACATATTTAATTTAAGTTCAGCCAAATCATTGGCTACCAATACTGCTTCTATTGAGCAGTCAAACCATGACCACAATAATTATTCTTTGGAATACGTTCCAAATACTTTAAATTAAGTTCTAAGACAACAGAGGCTTTCTCTGGCACAACTCACAAGTATAATGAAAATGTTTTTAACCTGGTGCATCAGAATATACAAGGTATTTTAAGTAAAGAACTAGAATTGGAATTGTTCATGAACTGTAATAATATTAATATTTTATGTTTAACTGAACATTGGCTAAGGGACGAGCAGATCATGCTCAATTTCAACAATCACCAGGTTGCTAGTGCCTTCAGCAGGACAGATGCAATACGTGGGGGTTCCATGATAATATTGGAGAAAAATATTAAGTATAAAGAACGTAGGGACATTGTGCATCTCTCTGCTGAGCGTACTATTGAATTGTCATGTATAGAGTTAGAGCGATACATTGTTGTGTGCGTATACCGACCCCCAAGTGGAGATTATGAACATTTCGAAAAAGCGATGGAAGAAGTTTTAAATAAAATATATAAGACAGGCAAAAATATTATAGTATGTGGAGATTTTAATGTAAATATACTAGAAAACTCATCCACAAGTAGCAGTTTTAAATGCCTTTTTGCCTCTTTTAATTTTAATAACATGTTTTCAGAGCCAACAAGAATAACTAGCGTATCAGCTACATGTATTGATAATATATTTACAAATTTTGAGCCTATTAGTAAAGCCATTATAAATAAACTAGAATCAGATCACTGCGGCCAATTAGTAAGTTTTAGAAAACATAATGTTAAAGTTCCCAAAATGAAGATTACTTATGTACCTGTAAATGCAAGTCGCTTGAATAGTTTTCGTGGTAATGTGCTCAGTAAATTTCCCTTAAAAAGTAACCACCTAAATCCACAATCAATGTATAACTCTCTTTTCCAAGTGATACATAAAGAACATGAGCGCATATTTACCCCTAAGACTGTTCAAATTGGTAACCATATGGCGTTCGGTGAGTGGGCTACCACAGGTATTCACAGAAGTAGACGAAGGCTGTATGAACTATACCATGAGAAAACATTTAATTTTGATTTAGAATTTATCAATTATGTTAAAAGTTATTCCAAATTGTTTAAAAAGGTTTGTTCTGACGCCAAGTCTATTGCTGTGAGAAATAAAATTTCAAAGTCATCCAATGTGACTAAGGCAACATGGAATATTATAAATAGTGAGACTGGGAAATCGGCACAAAAACAGGATAGAATAAAATTAAATATTAATGATAGTTTAATTGAAGCTGATTCTGCTGTAGCCGCCGCTTTTGAATCAGTTTTTGCTGATATTCCAGTCTCATTAACAAAATCATTAACTTCATCACCTTCCTCCGCTGAAAAAATTCTTAAAGCTCATGTGGAAAGATCTGATAGTGAATTCAATTTCAATACTGTTACCCCCGAAGACATAGTAAAAACTTTTAAATCTCTTGATATGAAAAAGTCTACTGATTTATGGGGACACTCTGTAAAAGTTCTTAATAGCATTATTGACATTGTTGCAGTAGACTTAGCATTAGTTTTTAATGCGTGTATTGCTAGTGGTGAATTTCCTGATCAAATGAAATATAGTAAAATCATTCCTTTATTTAAAACTGGTACCATTACCGACCCAAACAATTTCAGGCCAATCTCAATATTGCCAGTTTTCAGCAAAATTTTTGAAAAAGTTCTACTTAACCAGATGCTAGCCTTTTTTAACAAACATGAGTTGATGCATACTAAACAATATGGCTTCACAAAGGGTCGCTCGACTACTGATGCAGGTGTCGAACTTATTAGGAAAATTCTAGAGGCTTGGGAGGATTCAAAGGATGCTTTAGGTGTTTTTTGTGACCTATCCAAAGCCTTCGATTGTGTGCATCACGAAACATTGATCAGGAAGTTAGACCACTATGGTATAAGGAATTTAGCTCTTAACCTTATATCATCTTACTTAAGTAAACGAGTACAAAAAGTGTGTATACGTGGGGAACTATCTCCGGGGTGCCCAGTAGCTATGGGCGTTCCACAGGGTTCGATTCTCGGTCCATTTCTTTTTCTTATCTATATCAATGACCTACCTCACCTGGTAAATGATAAACATGATATTGTATTATTTGCTGATGATACTTCTTTACTATTTAAGATAGACCGACAGAAACATGACTTTGACGATGTAAATAATGCTCTCTCTGACGTGGTTCGTTGGTTTAGTGCCAATAATTTGGTACTTAATGCTAGGAAAACGAAATGTATTAAATTTACAATGCCTAATGTGAAAAAGGTTTTAACTACCCCTATAGTTATAAATACCGAGAAGTTGGATCTTGTGGATTCAACAGTCTTCCTTGGAGTCACATTGGATCACAAATTGCAATGGGGCCCCCACATTAATGGATTGGCGAATAGACTCAGCTCTGCAGCATTCGCGGTAAGAAAAATCAGACACTTGACTGATATCAACACAGCCCGTTTAGTTTATTTCGGCTATTTTCATAGTGTCATGTCTTACAGCATTCTTTTATGGGGTAATGCTGCAGACATTGGATCTATTTTTGTGCTGCAGAAGCGGGCTATTCGTGCAATTTATAGCCTTAAGCCTCGGGATTCTCTCAGAGAATTATTCAAGAAAATTGACATATTGACCGTACCATGTCAATACATATTCCAAAATTTGTTATATGTTAGAAAGAATATTGAAAAATTTAAGAAAAATAGCGACTTGCATACTGTGAATACACGGAACAAAGATAAACTCCATGTTCCTACAGCTAGATTACACAAAACTAGGAACTCATTTGTCGGGCAAGGTATACGTTTTTTTAATAAGCTACCTCGGAAAATAATTGAATTACCTTTTGTAGAATTTAAAGCTGTCGTTAAAAGTAAATTAATTCAAAAGGCTTATTATAAAACATCAGATTATTTTAATGATGGCCATGCATGGCAATGAATTGCTCCTCTTGTACAGAGTTTATATATGTAACTACCCCTACGTAAAAGGGAACAAATGTTAAAAAAGCAAACCGGGGAGTTTGTTTCGCCGTTTCTTCTCCTGGCAGGTATTTTTTCTTGGAAACGGTGGTAACTTTAGTCTATATTAAATATGTGACGTTCAATAAGTGTTCCCTGTGTCCCTTATGTTGAATAAAATATTTTGATTTTGATTTTTTGAGTTTAAAAGTGTAATAATAAACCGGTTATAAGGACTGACTTAAGAGTAGTTTGATAATTAAAAAACACGTCAAACTAACACACACATACATAATTACGACTATCTACTATTACTATTAAAGTCGACGTGTTTTGGTTAAAAATCTACTAAACGGATTACAATTTTATTGGCAAATAACCCATCCTACAAGGATCCCCGAAGGTACCCACTGTCCGCCAGACATATATTTTAGGTGCCAACATGACAGATGGCGAGTCCATCGCCGTTACTGCTAATACTATACTCTATGTATGGTATATATATACATATTTGAAACCATCGACACAGTTTGAAGAAACTGCTGATAAAGTAGAGGTATATATATTACTATACTAGCTGTGCCCGCGACTTCGTCTGCGTGGACGGCTTTTTATCTTTTTTTTTCATTAAAATGTATCCTATGTTACTTCTAATATCTTCAAGAATATGTGTACAAAGTTTCATGATGATCGGTTTAGTAGTTTTTACGTGAAAGCGTAACAAACAAACTTACGTTCACATTTATAATATTAGTAAGGATAGTACTTCATAGTATATATAGTACTTCAGTCTAGAGAGAGCTGAAGCTCTTCTTTAGACTGAACTCTTGTAAACGAATAGAAATCTCTAGAAAAGATCACCTTATTTATTTTTTTATAATAATAAATAGTACAAATTTTAAGTCCCATAAGTTGGAACTATTTTTGTAACACAAAATCACCTATCGACTAATGCAGTTCAACGTACAAATCGACCTGAAAGAATCATATTTTCGTATATTTCGACGGTTTTAACACTCAACCATGCAACCGCAGATCTCCACAGTGAAGCATGACAGGCTACTACTAGTAAATAAACAAATAAACTCTTGGCTAAAACTTCTATTTCTGACTGCAGTAGCCCTTGGCAAGTCACGCGGCAATCCAGAGACCCCGCCTACTCGCGTTTATTAGCGTTAAATATCTTAAAACATAAATAATAGTGTAAATGACTAGTACATTTAACATTTTAAACTGTGTTCTGTGGCCCTTCTCTTGTTTTCTTTGGAATTTAACTATAGTTAAGCTTCAATGAAATAATTATATTATTACCAAAAATTTTATACACCGGCTATATATATAATATATATTATATATATAGCCTACCCCGCTAGGGACTTGGCGTGATGATATGTATGTATGTATGTAATTTTATACATTATCTTTATACTTATGGAACAACTGAATACTGCTATACGAATGTATAGCCGAGCTTGTGAAATGACGATGGACTCGCCACCTATCACGTCGGCTCTTTTACCTCTGCCTAACCCTTCGAGAACCCTGCAGAGGAGGCTCAGAGAAATATTATATAAAATCTTCCAAGAACTACGACTAAATCAAAATCAAAATATTTTTATTTCACACTAGCTTATGCCCGCGGCTTCGCCCGCGTGGAAAGAACAACATACATATTTTTGCCTTTATAATATTAGAGGTTTGAATCTTTCGAGATTCAAATGTAGCCTATGTCTTAATCCTGGGTATAAGCCATCACCGTAAAAAAATATCAGTAAACCGGCTTTTTTTCAGTCGTAAACATTTTTTTTTTCAATAAAAAGTATCCTATGTTACTTCTTATACCTCCAGAAATGTGTACAAACTTTCATGATAATCGGTTAAGTAGTTTTTACGTGAAAGCGTAACAAACAAACTTACATTCACATTTATAATATTAGTAAGGATTCACATAGGCCCAGGTGGGCACTTATGACATGTCGAAAAAGGAGCACTCCATCGCTCACCGTATTATAAACCCACAACTACCTACTTTGTTAACGATTTCTCTATAAATGGTGTAATATCAGATTTGATGCAAATACTAGGTGCAGTATAAATAAACAGACAGCGCACGTCGAAACAGAAGCAAACAACACTAAACAACATAATCTATTGTTTGTGCCCGTTTGTTCGTCCTAGATGTCTCTGTTAATGTGACATTGACATTTTGACACGGCAATTATCAACATACACAATTTATACAGACAAATAAGAGCCGTGTGGCCGAGTGGTTCGAGCACTTGCCTGCGACACAAAGATCGCAAGTTCGAATCCCGACTGTACCAATGGGATTTTCTGAACTTAAGTACAGTGATTAGTTACACCACGAGCTTTACAATGAAGAAAAACATCGAGAGGAAACCTGCAAAGAAGAAATTCAAAGGCGTATGTATAGTCGTGCATGAGTAACGGCGATAGTCCATCGCCGTTACTCATGCACATGCCATCTGTCACGTTGGCACCTAATTTACCTCTGGCGGAAAGTGGGTGTGTGGGTGTTACCTATATAATACACCTCTGCCTACCCCTTCGGGGACCCTTGTGGGAAGGCGTGAGGATAATATTTATTGATAAATAAAATGACTTATTGTAAAGATGAGGAAATGAAAAAATCTGCATGCAGCGTTTGCTTAGACATATATAAAGATACATACCTATCCTCACATATCCTTACATCTATAAAAAAAAGGTTGATGAAACATACATACAATACGAAAGCTCGAAGAAGAGGACGACCACGTTTTAATACCAAAGATCTCATCGATCGTCCGATCGTACTCTTGACTTACTCAAGGATGTACGTCAAGAATACTCAAAACCTACGAGCGTGTTCAAAGAAACTGATGCATGTGGATAATCGAAAGAGATCTTCTATCTTTGCCCAACCTGTGAGGATTAGAATAATATCCATAAATATGTTTTTATATCTCAGGTCTTCTCAAGGCTAAGCTAGCTAAGAAACTGAGCAGTATTTCGTATTTAGCCAGTTTTCGGCCTAGCAGCATTCCCTTCAACACCTCGGAGTGCCCTTTAAAATAAAGTATATCCCAGGATTTGCGTAAGATTTGCCAGTACTGCGCCTAGCCCTATCCCAGACGCGGAGAGACAAATCTTGGAAATTAAAACACACAATTAAAGTCAAACAAATTTGGGATTATATAATTGTGAAAAGATATCTAGCGTGTTTTGAAGCTGCAACTTTGCAACTGGGTGACAGTTTCAACAATTAGACAATAACTGATTATATTTTTTCTTCCTAGATACAATTACACAATTGTATCTATTATAGATTGGGAACATATTTCAATGACAAATTTAAATTACAAACACCAATCGCCGCAATTCCTCCATCCGTTTAATGAGCTCACGTTTCTTGAATATAAATCGACTCATCCATAACAATACATTCGTATTATTGATTAACAGGACATTAACGATGTCGCTTTGTGTCGATTATTGATTTACGAGACATGGATAGTAGAAAGTTAATCTAAATCTGATATTATTGTTTGTTTATTACGGGCTAACTACATCTATATTTACTTCACGCCTTCCCACAAAAGTCCTCAAAAGCAAAGGTGTAGGAACACCCAATTATCGCTGGCGAAATATTAAGGTGCCAACGTGACAGATGGCGAGTACATCACCATAACATTAGCACTAAACGTATGCAGATTTCCTCTCGATGTTTTCCTTCACCATAAAGATCATGGTGTGACTAATCACTGTACTTCAGAAAAACTCATTGATGCAGTCGGGATTCGAGCTTGCAATATTTGCATTGCAGGCAACAACTCACTACTTTGCCACAACAGCTCTTTGTGTAACATTATATATTATAAATATATGACAACATATTATACACAGTAGTCTAAGTATGTTTCTACATCAAGCAAATGTGTAAAACGCATGATTCTAGTAATAAATAATAATGATAAAATAATTGTTGGCATACCTGCATTGCTTCCTTGCAATAAACAGTCAATGAATTAGTAGAATTAAAAAAGGTTTAGTCGTTTTTATTATTCGCTCTGGCCTGGTTGGCCAAGTGTTTCGAGCAGTTTTGCCAACACACAGAGATTGCAAGTTCAAATCCCGCCAATGAGTTTTTATAAGTTTAAATGTAGTACTTCACACTCCCAGCTTTACGGGGATGGAAAACATTAGGAGGAAACCTATACACGTATGAGAAAAAATCAAACGTGGCCACTTAACCTACATCTCCGGTGAAGTGGGTACTATCTATACACTTCTGCCTTCCCCTTCAGGGACTCTTATGGAAAAGCGTGGAGATATTTTTTTACATATATTACAAAGCGATTTCTGTTAGCGATCACGCTATTTGACCTCTAAATTGTATGGCAAGGAAGCGCAAACGCTAAGAGATATTTTTTCGTCTAGAGGGATTGAAAGCAGGTCTACATACTAGTTTACGATGAAACACACAGAGTAGGTATAAACATACATACATACATATCATCACGCCAAGTCCCTAACGGGGTAGGCAGAGAGTATAGAGCGCCAGTTCTCTCTAGACTTACATACCTCTTTCGCTTCGTCCACATTCATCAGTCTTTCGATACATGCTCGTCGGTTTCGAGTACTCTTAACGTTCCCGTCCTTCAGAGTCCGATCTATTTGATCTAGGTAGTTGGAACGTGGCCTTCCTCTGCCTCTTCTTGCACACACTTTTGCTTTATATATATGTTTTGTCAATCTTTCTTCACTCATCCTTTCTATGTGTCCAAACCAACGTAACATGCCTTTCTTCATCTTTACAATCACGCCCTCATTCACGCCAGTTGATTTGCGAATCTCTTCATTGCGGTACAGAGTAGGTAATATGGAGAATTCGCGCTCTTAGGGCTCTGGTTTTGATTAGTGTCCGTCTTTGGGTATGTCAACCTTTCAGCGAGAGGAGGCGCGAATACAATATTATACTAATAGCTATCTTCCGTGCGGTATCCATAATTACAGCAACCTTATAAGGGACTGCATGAAACATCGCGCCGTATTCCGCAGTATTGACGTGTACTAATCTACATTGATACTTGACTTGATCGACCGGACATATATAATTTATTGATTAATTACCCATGTGAATGGAAACTCAGTTGTGATGGCTGAACGAGGTCGCTCAATCCGCATAGTTCTACACCCATTTTGATTCCTATTTAGAAGTGTACGAGTAGCTGCATAATATGTAATATTTTTTCAGTTAGATGTACAAAAAAAATCTATTTCTAAAAGAATAGGAGATATTTCAAAAGTTTTACATATTTTTTTATATCATAGTAAGTGACTTTTAGCACAAAGAATCTAACGTTCACAACGTAATAATATACAACTGTGATACAAACGTAAGCAAATTTTACAACAAAGTAAATTATTTATACAGCTTAGTAAGTAAAATTTACAATAAAGCAAGCCGGTACTTTAGTAGACTTTCGTTGTCGCTCTCTGAACTTAACCTCCAGGGGAAGTCCCCGGTCCGGCTGGATGGTGGACTTTTAGCTCTTTCCTAGCGACCGGATATCACGTGTAGGGTACGCAAGAGTTACCTACGGGTTAGGCAGGGAGTGTGACAGTTCTAGTTAGTCTTACAGATAGTCTACTACTCTAGTTAGTCTCACTTTAACTTCATCAACATTCATCAGACTCTTCATACGGATGCGATAGAATAAAAATATGTTATGGTGAAGGAAAGCTGTTACTTATAACAACATACGATTAAGAATCGCTTTACAATTATTCTTTTTTTCGTTTATTATTTATTTATTTATTTATTTTACAGCTTACAATTTTTATAAACTGACAATATACCCCGATGGGCGTAGCAACACAATAATTATCATATTCCTTAGAATAATACATACTTTAAATAATTAAATTTACTTAAAAATATGATAACATTTATACCTTTACAATTTAAAATGTTTTGAGATCAAGGCTAGTTAGAATGTAACATTATAATGTAATCCCTATAACTAACTTCTAAGTATCTACAGGGGACAGACAGGCTATTGGTTACGTACTCCTGCCAAATATAGGTGTTATTTGAGTTTAGCCCTTATGGAAACATATACTCTGATGCTGTATGCATGTATGCATGAAGAGACTGCTGAATGTGGACGAAGCGAAAGAGGTATGTAAGTCTAGAGAGAACTGGCGCTCTATACTCTCTGCCTACACCGTTAGGGAATTGGCGTGATGATATATATGTATGTATGTATGTACTCTGATGCTGAGCCCTTAGAATGGAAGGGCATGTGTTGCATGTACTTATCTCTCATTGAATAAAAATTTCCACATTAAGATATCATTCGTACAGGAAATTGTTCATTATGCAAATATAATAAATGTGTTTTTTCTACGCATCTATAACAAGTTGGAATCGATATAATAACGTAAATTAATATTTCCCGGCAAATGAAAATGAGTTTCTATCTAAGCAAACCAACTTTAACTGGATTCACGGAAATATGAATTGGAAAAGAAGAATTGGTAAAGAAGAATTAATAAACAAAACCTTTTTAGTGAAGAGAAGAGAAATTCATACTGAGGTGCTATAAGAATGAAAATGTCTGTAAAATATCTCTATATGTAGTTGCATTTCTCTGTAAGTAACTATGTATAATATAAAAAGTATTTAAAATCCTAAAGAATGCCTTTTAAGAGACAAGTAAGAGAGAGTGAGAGAGAAAATAAACTTACATATTCAGAACAAAAAAATTAATATCAAAACGTCGAAACATAATGAATATATTTCCTGCTACCTGTGTTACAATTCGCTAATTAGTAATCTGGAATCGTAACAAGCAATAACACACGCGGATTATTGAAAAATAACCACAAAAAAGCGAACAAAACGTCTACCTTTACCTGCGCTTACCTTTGGGCTATGGTTTTTTTTTAACGGGCCAGCGTGAGCCCGCGTCGAACAGATAAAAGCCTGTTGTAGACACGAGTAAGACAAAAGCGAGCCGAGTTGTAGTTTGTTTTTGATTTTAATCGTCCATTTTGGTCCTCTAGTGGTGTGGTACGGTTTTTACCCATAAGATTTATTGCTGGTTCGTCGTTAGCCACCTCGATTGGTGTAGGTACTCGACAGCGTCGATATTTTATCGGTACACTACACTTTCTTGTCTCCCATATTAAGTGCATCTAGCGTTGGAACTTTCTCCACAGTCCACGATCATAATAAAATTGACACTGAATGCTTGTCAAAATTTCTATAATTTGAAAGTGTTCCATACAGTTTGCATGACACATTTAAAGCCTGATCGCAGAGGTATACCTACTTGTACCGCGGCAGCGCAGCTGTAACGCACACGAGGATAATTCAAGGGTATCCACTATTTTCCTCTCCTGGTATTATATTGACTTTTAATACCGGTACGTATTACGTTTTATTATTAATGTTACATTAAATTATATTCCTTAAATGCATATTTACGATTGAGACGAGATATCAACATACTAGTGCCCTTTCAAAACTCTGTTTAATTATTGTCGAAACTTTTGTTATTGTGACACTGGCTGACCATTTCTGACAATCCAGCCGAATACCGTCTAAAATTTTAAAATAAGAAGGCTCCCTGCTCCCACAATGCGGTTCGCGTTTAGATTTCGTTTGGAATCTCTGAAAGCAAAAAACTTCTACTGAGACGAGCGTGCGAACAGAGCCGAGACGCGCCGTCTTTTGTGCGCCTCATATGTCAAAAGTGCATCTGTCGAGATCATTGTAATTTCAGAACTGAATACCGCATTATCTGGGACACGAGATCTCTCATTCGACTCTGTTGTCGGGAAAATCCTTTATTTTAAAACATGATTTGGTAATCCTTCTTAAGTATAACTATAGTAATATACGATTTATAGGTACGTTAATAAACTGTAATTATATATTAATATCAAAATAATGTAAGGTAATATTTTCCCATTGAGGAACTAAACCTTTATTGTCTGAAAATAAGTTCCAAAATGTTACTACACCTAAAAACAGGCTCGGTTTCATAACGGCAAACTTCTTAAAGAAAACTGGCCAACATTAAAATATCTCATAAAAACAAATGCTGCAAATCACAGCGCTTTGTTTCTTTTGTGTTAATTTCGTGAAACTATATGCTGCCAGTGCTTTAGGCGCTCGTGGCTTGAACACCGGCTATTACCATGAGAATTGCCTTGAATCTCTAGATCCCTATTTCCATGCGTGTATAAATGCATTCCATACATTTTGTGCACATCTTTGCATGAACAGATAATACATTTAAAAAGCGGGTTTTGCCTGTTATCTATGGTATGTCAAGTAGAGCTCTCACTTAAACGTTTCAGTCAGGCTTTTACGTTTGGAGGGATTGAAATAAAAGAAGCAAATAACTCTCTGTGTCTATAAATGCGATAGTATACGAGTAAGAACAATTAATGCCTAACTACAAATAAAATGCATGAAACTTTTCGACTAAGCCCCAAATCATGACTTCGATTCTTTGATAAACGATCTTACCTATAATTAAAATCTATATCGAATAGTATCGAAAACAATAAAGCTTTTTTTAACCACGCCACGAAACCGAATCGATTTTATCAACCGTGAGACGTTATGATCGATATAAATCGAATAACTCGCATCTGACTTATTGATACGGTTTCGGCGAGCGGTCGGGGGTGGCAGATGCCCTGATATCTTTAAATTTGGAACATTCGAATGTCTACTTATTATTAACACTATATAGATGGAGAAGGTAAGCAAATTAGCCGTTATATATGAAATTCAATCCTATTTCGTTATACGGTGGGTTTGGATTTTATTGTGTGGTTGAGGTGGCCGTATATCATAAAGTCCGAATCGCCTACCTCATCTCAGTGGGGTACTAAGGGTCTATTGCCCAAGAATGTATTTTTTACGGCAATACACTTTTATAACTGGCCGCAGCTATTAACAGTGTCGTTTTGTATTAATGATCAAATACGTATACAGATATTTATTATTAATTATCCTTACTCCTTCCCACAAGGGTCCCCAAGGGGTAGGCAGAGTTGTTTAGGTAGTACCCACACACCCATTCTTAGGTGCCAGCGTGTTAGATGGTGAGTCCATCGTCGTTACTCAAGCTCAACTATACATACCCTTTGAATTGCTTCTCATACCTATGCAGGTTTCTTCACAACGTTTTCCTTCACCGTAAAGCCTCAGAAAAACTCATTGGCATAGTCGGAATTCGAACTTGCGATCTTTATGTCGCAGGTAAGACTCGAACCACTCGTCAACCGCGGCTCTTATTAATTAAGTTAAAATATTTGCAAGTTTACTTTAGGTGGCTTGAAATAGTAAATGCGCTCTCGGCATATCCCGAGAGCATCGGCGTGATGATATGCATATAAATGTATGAGCAAAAATATTTAATAAAAGAAAAAAATTGGTTAGTCTATGGATAACAACAAAACCGAATACATATATAAGCTGATCAGGGCGTCTTTTACAAAGAGTATGTAGTATCAATGCTGATAAATATTCTGTATACGGACTCGAGTTAAACAAATATGCTTATCAAAGAGGTGAGCAGGCCATATATACGCGCCTTTCCTTTGTTCTCGATAAATCGAACCTTATGTATCGGCTCGATATATTATGAGTACTACAAAAACAACTATTTCACATATATTATAAGGCTTCATGCCTTCTCAAAAGGGTTCCTGAAGGGGTAGGTTGTATCCACACAACCACTTTTCGCCTGAGATATATTTTAGATGCAAGCGTGACAGGGGACGAGTCCGTCGCCGTTACTCAAGTACGACTATATATACTACACTAATATGAATACAGGATGCAATTAATTTATCAGCTCTACATGTCGGTACCTACTATCGAGTAATACTTAGTAACTGGTATTAAATGTTATTTAGCATGACTTGTTTGTCACGTTCGTAGTAAATATCTGAGGTAAAGTACGCACTTCACTATTTTACACAAGCGTCCCCGAAGCTGCAGGCGAAGAATAAAACCAATATTTTTCGAAATTTGTATTTGAGGGTCGATGTTTCTCGACACGGTGGCACGGTGGACGGACGACCTTTATAGGGTCGCTGGCGGCGGATGAATGAGAAGGGCCGAAGACCGAGTATGGTGGCGCGCCATAGAAGAGGCCTATGTCCAGCAGTGGACTGCTGTAGGCTGTTGATGATGATGTTTCTCGAGCACGACATCTTCATTAAGACAGAAAGTGCGGCCAAATAGATGATAGCGCCTTAATTTCGCAAAAGTTGTATTTAGGGGTCGTGGTGACATGGCGAGTCTCTCGCCGTGTCTCGAGATCAACGTATTTTTTAATTCTGGTGATGCAAGCGAAAGAGTGACCTGAGCTAATTTCGCCAAGATTTGGTGCAAAATTTAACGTCTTTGAATTTCTTATTAGACTTTATTTGCTTTCAGTAAAGCTCGTGGTGCGAAAAATTACAGTAGTTAGCTTTGGTAATAGCATATATATAGACTGGAGCTCAAGCCTGTAGGCTAGGATCTTAACGTCCTTTACGTCAGCGCTACAAAGAGATGAACAAATTAAGTATATTTAAGGTAAAGACAAAAATCTATAGAGTTTCTTTAACTCTTAATTCTAATAATTAGTTATACTAACTGTACCTCGTGGTTTTTTTCTGGAATAAAATATATTATCCTTTGTGATCCCAGATCCAGGTATCCAGCTAATAAGTATTCTATCTCTGTGGCAAATTTCATTAAATTCTTTTCTATAGTTTTTGTGTGAAAGAAGCACAAACATCTACACACTTCCGCATTCATGTTATTAGTAAGATCACTGCAAAATATATAAAGTCGATAACAGATATACAAAGCAAAAGTGTGTGCAAGAAGAGGCAGAGGCAGGCCACGTTCCAACTACCTGGATCAAATAGATCGAACTCTCAAGGACGGGAACGTTAAGAGTACTCGAAACAAAGCATGTATGAAGAGCCTGATTAATGTGGACGAAGCGAAAGAGGTATGTAAGTCTAGAGAGAACTGGCGCCCTATACTCTCTGCCTACCCCGTTAGGGACTTGGCGTGATGATATGTATGTATGTATTATAAAGAGGAAAGATTTGATTGTTTGTTTGTTGGTTGTATGGAAGAGGCTTCGAAACTACAGGACTAATTTGAAAAATTATGTTAAATAATAAAATTTATATTCACCCGTGCGAAGCCGGGACGGACCGCTAGTATATTTATATGATTGAGCCATGGTGGCTGAGTGGTTTGAGTGGTTGCCTACAACACAAAGGTTGCATTTCATAGATTGAGAGTATGAAGGTAGTGAGAGTGTATTCGGCTCTATCATCAGGGTACGCCAGTCAGACAAAATCATTTTCTGGTAGCGTCCCAGATATCTATAATTTTTATGGCAGTGACTAAAACATATTTTTTGGCAAAAAAGGTTTTTTGTAGGCAATATCATATGGTAATATCACAGGAAAAGTTTTTGTGTACAGCCTCATAGTTCTTCTTATTGAAAAACATGCCAACACAACTATTATAATAACAGTCTGTTAAAAAAACGTAACACTAAATTCGTCATCTAAAGACATGGAAAATTGAACTCTAAGTCAATGACATACAAGTTGTTGACAAATATCACTTTACCAACCAGTGTAACCTAGTTTAAATTAAAACTGGTTTACTCCACTGGCTTGCAAATTAAAAGGAGGCCATTTTTTCGCAAGATGCCCGGAAATCCGTTGGCGAGTATCAACGAGAACCAGCTGCCTACGCCTTGAAGAACACACACTTGTCTGGAGACCCATGTAAATAAAGCATACGACACTACAAAATGCATAAACATCACTATATGTTATAAAACAAAGTGTCTTTCTGCTTGTCTGATCGCGATAAGCAAACACTACTTACTGAACGAATTTTCATTAGGTTTTCATTATTAAAGTTCTGTGTACGGTTGAAATCAGCTGATTCGTTTCTACGGCAGAAAAAACTTATAGGCATCGTAATGATACATATAGTTAGTTGTCCAATACGATACATTACTAAGCAAATAGGGTACATTATCGATCCTCCGGCATATTTTCTACTAGTAGTATAAGCCGAGACGTGTCCCAATCTAATGTAAAAATTAAACATCCTTGTTGAAACTCACACTGAAATGGATATTAAGACGAGGTACAAGGAATGTTCACAAATGCTTCATTCGTTGGCGAGATATATTAGTTCCGTAGTAGTGTTTGAAGAACTTTTAAAGCTTTATAACTGTCTGGTCTAATAATAAATCTAATAAACCAGACGGCCGCTATATCTTTATTTCTTTCTTCACTTCCCCACAAAGGTCCCAAAAGGGTAGGCAGAGTTGCGTACGTACATATACGTATGCATACGTCAACGTGATGACTTAGGTTCCGAATTTCCTCAAAAACATAGTGAGATATCGTCTCGATTCTTCCCTTCAGCTTAAAGCTTGTGGTGTGTGAATCACGGTGCTTCGGTACAGACTGCCTAGGTTCGAACTAGCAGTCTTAATGCTGCTGAGTGCTTGAGCCACTAGTCTACCATAGTTTAGCATAACAATAATTTATGGAATATACATACAAGTGTTGTGAGGGTGCCGGCGGCGGGCCGTACCTGTGGGCACAATGGACCGAATCAAAGAGCCTTTGTGTGGACACAATGCAGTCAAGTGGGCCTTGTTACACAACCCAGCGTACACAGATTTTTACCAAACTTTCAGGAAGCTCTGATTGTCGGCTATAAGTCGGTATTAACATTGGGTGCACAGAAGTCACTAAGCAATGTTTAGTGACTTCTAAGTGAGTTTTAGTGATTATAATTGTTCGATTCGATCATCTATCTTCTATATATATATATATATATATATAAACTAATGTTTTTCTTATGTCCTTTATGGGAATCGTAAACGGCTAGACCGATTTTAATTAAATTTTCTGTGTCTTCAGGTGGATTCGAGAATGGTTTCGTTTTACAATTGGACCCGATAGGTGGCGGTGCGATCATGTAGCCACTTTAATTTTTTCACCCAAGCGATGTTGGGCGGGACTACTAGTATACTTATAAATTGTGATACTATAGTAGTATATATTATTTTAAGATTGTCATTTAATTTAATGAAAATAATAAAAAATATATCTCGAAAGAGAATTCGTTCTAAGCAAATCTCTCTACAAATAAATACCAAAGTTTGTCAGGTTGTATGTTTGTTGCACAATCACACCAGAACGGCTGAACAGAATTGGATGATATTTTTTTTGGCACACAGATTGTTAACTGGATTAACACATAGGATATGTTTAATTCTAGAATTTTATTTTTATTTTATTATTAAATAATAATAATAAAATAATACCAATGAAATCAATTTCACGCGGGTCAACCGCTGCGCATAACTAGTTTAAACATAGATAATCAGATCACCTTGTCTGTCGTTAGATGTTTTGAGAAAGCAACTTTGTGGAAAACAGACATCACTCAGAATAGTGAGTAATTAAAATAGTCACCGATAGAAATGTAAATTTCAGTTTTTTTTTTATCCTAATATGTATATATAAATTACGCGTCACGTTGTTTGTCCGCGACTCCTAAAATACTTAACCGATTGTAATCAAATTTGCACACCGTGTGCAGTTTGATCAAACTTGAAAGATAGGATAGCTTAAGTCTTTACATTTATAGCCGCAAGGTATATTAGGTGCCAACGTGACAGATGACGAGTCTATCGCCGTTACTCAAGCACGACTATACATACGCCTTTGAATTTCTTCTCAGACGTATGCAGGTTTCCTCTCGATGTTTTCCTTCACCGTAAAGCTCGTGGTGTGACTAATCACTGCACTTAAGGTCAGAAAAACTCATTGGTACAGTCGGGATTCGAACTTGTGACCTTGGCGTCGCAGGCAACTGCTCGAACCACTCGGCCACCACGGCTCTAAGAGTAAGTATTATTTATTTATTTACAATGTAATATAAGAAACACTTCAGCCACAGCAACGCGTGGCCGGGTCTGCTAGTTTACTATCAAATATACATAGTTACAAATACTTATTACCAACACACGATCTCAGGGCACAGTTTAGTCAACAACACATAGACAAATAATAACGTTGTTAATATTGAACGCACACAAATCGAATGACACGCATTTCGTAAGGTGTAAAACTGTGCCCAACACGAGCGAGCTGAACTAAATAGATTATTTGTATTCAGGGAACAGTGGCTCCGTTTCGAGGAACCACAGAATTGTAACTCGTCGACAATTTTGGGTGGTCGAATTAATTACGTCTTAATAAGTTTTAAGCAGTTTACTCTTGCCGCGGCTTCAATTGAGGGACGAACTGCAAGCCGTCGATTCCTAAAGTCGAGAACGGCGGCTTTGTCAGCAAAGACTCAATTTCGACTGCCGTACCAACAACCACGATCACACATTGTCTGGGAACCGCGGGATATAACAGAATGTATGGATGCCCAAGAAGATAGCGGGATGAACTGGACATGCACTGAACAATTGGTCAGAAGTAGCGCTCGACCGCGGGGAGTAGAAACAGGGGAGGGCATACAAATATTGTATGCATAAGGGTAGTCCCTATTACCATAGTTACTAAGTACACACACTCAATTCTTGTCTCTCAAAGACTTAAAGTCCCGTAAGAAAATCCTAATGCATATTTTTCAATGACGAGTACCTACCTACATCGTAATTTCCTATGACATTTCAACGTCGGGCCATAATCAAACTGTAGATGTGAGAGAGTGAGATTGATTCTGAGAGAGCTGGCGCTTTACTGTATCTGAATATCCCATTAAATGCTCGTGATGATAATGTATGTATAGATAAACCTTCTTTCCGAGCGTCAGCCTTAGACATACAGACAGACGCAGCGGGTCTTTGTTTTGATATATTGATGAGTGCAGGAGCGCTATAAAGATGATTTGCTCACAAACAAGATGTGTACTCACGTTCTCTTCCCAAAAAAGGAACACGCAAATAAGGAAGAACAGACAATGATAGCGAGAAATGTTTACTGCTTTGGTGATGAGAGAACAGCTGTGGTGCCCCGCCTGGCTCGAGTAGTCGCAATATTGCCTGTTAAATTCGAATCCCGAATGTACCAATGAGTTTTAAGTACATTGATTGGTGTTCCGGTGAATCACACCACAAGCTTTATGGTGATGGAAAACATCGAAAGGAAACTTGCATACATATGAGAAGAGAAAACATACGTATAGACCTATTTAGAGATGGCGACATACTCGTTAACTGTTGGCACCTAAACATATCTCCGCCGAAAAGAGGGTTTTGTTACACCTCTGCCTACGCCTTTCGGGACCCTAATGAGAAGGCGTGAAGAATGTTATTTATTACTTTATAATGACCTTTTAAAAAACATCAAGTAAAGTTCATATGCTTAAAATATCATCGATATTTATAGTAACTTTCCCATTGTATATGAATATAGATTATTGCATTTTATTGGTATACTCTGAGGTGAATCGTAGGCGGCGAAGGGCCAGTGCTCATACAAACTTAACTATAACGTCCGGGCAGTCAATTTTGAACCTTATAGCAAGCGAATAAGGATATAATGAGGGATAAACGAGCTTGCTGAAGTAGGAAGAAGGAACTGATCTTTAAATGGCCCTTGGTTGATACGTCTTGGTTAAATCAACAACTTGCATATATATGTTATTATTTGTGCGAAAATATACTTAGTAGTAATTTGCAGATTCGAACTCCGGTCAGTACCAGTGAGTTTCTCTGAGCTGACTTTTGTATTAAACGATTCGTCGAGTTTCGAGATTTGTTTAATAGTGGATAATACCTCATATTATTCACTATTAAACGACATTTGACATATATCCCCAAATATACAAATTTTTCCGATAATCCTTACAAAACA
>JACCPG010006831.1:0-41936 GCA_016069955.1 Drepana arcuata | reverse complement strand
CTGTCTTAGGCTCTTAGGCATGAGTCACATCCTTGAAATTTTTGAAAATCGTGGTTTGGTTTGACTAATCACTTTACCTTAAGTTCAGAGGAACTCATTGGTGCAGTCGGGATTCGAACTTGCAATCTTTGTGCTGGGGGCGACGTCTCCAACTACTCTTATTATTTTCTAATATTTATATAAATTTTATCAAGATGTGGTTATCAAATTAATCTCACTAATAATGGCGAAATAGCAACTGATGATGAATATACTTTTTAGGAGAAATTGACAGCGGAATGTTTAGCACGTGCTCGAGCCGAGAAAGAAGTACAGCATCTGCATACATGTATTGAGGAGAGAGATGGTAAGTGGCTCCTACTAATTTAATTATAAATGTGCAAGTCTATGTGACTGTTAGTTATTAAAGCCAGAATGAACGGAATTTGCATAGAAACTTGATTCAGTAAAATAAAACACTGATGAAATGATATCTCGGGAGACATTGTGGGAAGGCGTGATAAGAATATATCATATTTATTGTTTCAGAAAAATGTTTCAAAGACAATTCCTCATCCAATCGCGAAGACAGCTTGTCTTCGAATGACAGTGAACCGGATATGCAAGATAATAACGACGATCCATTCAATGAGAGTTTAGAGCCAGTATTCAGAAAAGAAACCTTCAACAGAACACAGGCTCTGAACGATGACAGTGACGATGATGAAATGCCAGACAATAATGATGAAACGCCAGAAAACGAAAGCCAGCCATCATTAAATGAAATTGCCGAAAATGGTAATAGTCTGTTAGATAAATCTGGAGACACGCTCAAAAACGATGAAGATGATGATTCACGTGGTGATGAAAATGAGACAAATCCCGTTGATGATACACGAGATAATGTTGCAGATGCTCCAATTGATGTTAAAACCAATGCTGTTGAAGTAAACGATATAACGACTAACGAAGTCCATCATATATCTGTAAGTAATTATGATTCCATGCAAGAACACAATAACACTTATAACCGTGACATTATTGTCAGTGATAAAGCGGATTTAGATGAGTTGATAAAGACTGATCACATTGTATCGAATTTAAGGGGAACATATTTTGTGAATGATCTTCCTTCAAATGACACTGAAACAGCTATCATGTATAATCCTGAAGCTGCAAGGGGAACCTATTTCGTTAAAGAATCTACTGGTTTTGATGCCTATAATCAAACTACTGATATCAACGTTAAAGAATCGGAGAAAATATCCGAAGGTGAACAAAATGAAGTGAGATCAAGCCCTGCAAAAGCAGAAATTGAAAAACTACCAGGAAACTTTGTGAACAAAATTTTTAAGTCTATCAAGAAATCGGAGAGTAGTGACTGCTCTTTACAACAATTTGAACAGTTGGAGCGCGCGGCCAATGCGTGCGATAATATTGATATTCCGAATAGATTTGCCGACACAAAAATTATAAAAGGTAACAGGAATTATTTTGAAGATGGCAAGGATATTCCCAAAGGAGATATTACTACACAAGAAAAACGCATATACTTCGACAATATAGATACAGTACAAAATAAAGTAGTAAACGAAGTTAAAAGTACTTCACAAATCGGCGATACTAGGTCTCCGCCTATTGTGGAAGATGTTATAGATAATGATTTCAAATCGAGTGCGATAAAGAAACTTTTGGGTGAGAGTTTTGCTAAGCCTGGTATTCCTACTATACCCAATAAGGTTATAAAAAAGAGCGGTTCCGTAGACTTATTCGAATCACCTAGGCCTTTAAAGGCTAGAGAAGCTGTCGCAAACGTCGAAGATGCTAGGAAGTCTATTGAGAAACTTGTTCTAAATAATAAAGAAATAAAAGTGAAAATAGAATCGCTTCCTACTCTTAAAGTACCTCACAATGATACAACTGTTGAAGATCCCGTAGGTAAAATTACAGACAACACAATAGATGAATTTGAAGCAATATACAAAGATATCACAGCCCCCAGGGCAACAGAATTCGAATTGTTAGTTACACAAGAAATCCAGCCAATTGATTTGACTAGAAATGACGTGAAAACTGAACCAGAAGAACTGAAACCGACACAAACGGACGAAGTAAAATATAATTTGCGACACAAACATGTTGCAAAAGTCAAAGAAATAGTAGAGATTTGGCCCGAAAGTGAAACAAAGTGTGAGAACAAATCCAAGCCAACAAAACGCAATCTGAGATTGCGAAGAAGACGAAACCAGGGAGATGATGATAAATCAGACCAGGAGAGTGACAAACTCAAGGATATAATGAACCTTCAATCAGAGTTTTCAGATGTGACTATGGATGTGCCAGCGCCCAAGAAGGATGTGAAGGACATCGCGTCTCCTGAAAAAGTCATGGGCAGTGAAGAAAATCGACCGCCTTTGATGGGCATACAAAGTTGCCCTGCTAAGAGGTAAATCTACAAGATTTTGGTATGTCAATAATAATATTAATTTTTATAAAAAAATTACACATTTATGTCTAAGATAAGTATAACATACTATTTAAACGTTGGAGGTTTCAATATTGAATCATTACCAGCCGTCTAAAATAGAGCGCCAGTTCACACTCCTTTGCTCCATCCACATCTGTCTTGCATCTTTATAATCGTATATGCTCACCAGTATCCTATATATATCCTAGTCGAGTATCCTTATTTCAGTATCGAGTACGTTTTGATCTAGTTAGTTGCTACGTGGTCTTCCTCTGCCTCTTCTAGACGTTTTAAGATAGCGAAAGTAACTATACTAGTGTACTATAATATACGAAACCAGCTTATGGATAAGGATATTTTTTGCAATAAGCAGGTTTAAATATATATAGATTTATATTTAGTATGTATTGTCGTGCTTGAGTAACGGCGATGGACTCGCCATCTGTCACGTTGGCACCTAATATACCTCTGGCGGAAAGTGGGTGTGTGGGTATTACCTATACACCTCTGCCTACCCCTTCGGAGACCCTTGTGGGAAGGCGTGAGGATATATTTTTATTATTATTTATATTTAGTCGTGCTTGAGAAACGGCAATGGTCTCGCCACCTATCCCGTTGACATCTAATATCTCGAGTGATGAGTGGGTGTTGTCTTACACCTCTGCCTAGTTCATCGGGGAAGCGTAAAGAAATGTCAATATTGATCCTTGTATTAATTTGGCAGCATAACAAGAAGTCGTCGAAAGCTGTTCACCCCTCGAGCAGAGCCTCTGGACGAGTCAGGTCAGACCGGTGACAGCAACGAGCGAGTTTATGTCCCGCGCCCGTCGTACCACCGCGCGAGGGCCCGGCGCAAGCTGTAAACTTCAATTGGACATTATGGGCGTACCTAGTTGCGATATGATTTTTCAACTTACGTAAAATCTTAATTAATATAACTCGAATTGTATATTTAAAAGTTTATGGGATGTTTGTTACTCAATCGCGATAGAACGGCTGAACGGCATTGAACTTGCCAAAAAATTTGCTGGATTTAGAACAAATAAAAATAATTATTACGCGAGTAAAACCGCCTTGTACAAAGAGAAATATCTAGCTGACTGTGAACCCTCTGAGGGTACCCGTTCAGGATATCCTTGTGATATTTGGATCTCATTCTGGGATGTTCTATTAATGCAGCTGTGTAATAAATATGTACATTGTTTAATCTTGTTTCTCGAACTAGAGTAGAAACATGATAATGGCGAGCCAAAATTGCATTCCAAAAACCTTGGCGTTATAAAAATTGAATAATCGATAGAACAGACGCAAAAATTTTTATTATTCAAATATTAAGTTTATTAGGTTGGTAAGGACTGGGTAAATTTGTATGGAATTACCCGTCTATTTTATTTATTACCTCCGTGACACCTTATATGGAAGGGAAAATGATACCTAAACAAATATCCAACGTATGTATATATGAATCCTTAGTAATATTTTTATATATAAATTCAATAATGTATTTGAAATTTTAACGTCGTAACTAGGCCCATCATGATTGTAATTTGCAAATCTTGCATTAATCCAAGTTGAACTTCGGACAACAAATTTGACGAATGTAATTAATATGACATGTGAATAATTATATAAATAAAATATATAATATGAAAAGCTTGTTTTTATTCTGATTATGTTTATTCGATTATACTTACTTACTTTTTCTTTTAGGTATTATTAATTCATGACATATACGGACGGTGTCACGCAACACTTAATGATTTTAGGATGCCCCAGTCAGCCCCAGTAACCACTGGGAAATCCATGGCATCGCGACTGTAAATTCACTGGATCAGACTAAGAGATAAAATACTTTTTAAACGCACAAATATAACGCTTGCTTAGTAAACCTGCTACTTACCGTGAAAAGGTAACCCTAATACCGAGATAACCCTCAATATGTAAGCAACATAATATAAAATGAATTAATTGGTATTTGCTTGACACAGGCCATTAACTGCATGCTTTTCAGTCTGTGGCGGTACTACCAACCGCAAGAATATAGGTGTCATTTCAAGATAGATAATCTGTCAATTCGTGATTATTTTGGTGTTTTGCTTTGTAAAGTGTGGCTTCTGTACGCTTTGCATTTTCAAGAGTTCGATATACAGATGCTATTATACTATAAAAGACAGTTCTAATGCAATTATCCCTACGCAAAAATTAAAACAACATCATGGCGGCGACAACAAGAGCGGCCGTATCGCAGATATTGCGCACTAAAGACGATGCTGGCGAGGAAGAAGATGAACCGAAGAAGAAATCCAGAGAAGATTGGAGGAAGGCAAAAGAGCTCGAAGAAGCTCGTAAAGCCGGCACAGCGCCAGCAGCTGTCGATGAAACAGGTAGTTATTGGATATTGACAAGGCAACTAGCAACGTAATACTTCGATAGTAGTGATATCCATGTACATGGCCAACTGCAATAATATAGAGTTACGACAATCATCACGTCGCGTCCCTTACGGGTTAAGCAGAGGGAGTGGAGCGTCAGTTTGTTCTAGGCTTACATACCTATTTCGCATCCTTCACAATCATACATAATAATAATGCTAAGTTGGTTTGTAGCGCTTTAAAAACTGGAAAACTTCTGCATTACTCAAACTCAAGTCTCGACACAATGTACAATGTACACCACCTCACAAAGATTGTTTTTATCTTTTTAGTATCAGTAAAAGTTTTTTAATGCATTCTCTACTTAAGCACTACCATACATATGTATTAGTATTTCTTCATATGCATCAGAAGCATTTGCAGGCTTGTTCTCGATGTTTTATGTAAATATCGATGTAAATACCTTGTGGTGTGACTAATCACTGTACTTAAGGTCCAAAAACTCATTGGTACAGTCGGGATTTGAACTTGCAATCCTTGTGGTGCAGGGACAAATATTTAAATACAATAAATAAATGCTACAAAATTAATCAACTTCTTCCAGGCAAAGACATAAACCCCCACATTCCCCAGTATATATCATCAGCGCCATGGTACTATGGTACAGCTGGACCTACCCTGAAGCATCAACGGCCTCAGGAAGACAGGGAGGGCCAATTTACAAGACTTGACACTTATTATCATAAGGGAGTTGATAATGTGAGTACCTACTAAAACCTTATATTTAGCAGACTGTGTCTATATCTTAATCTGAAAGCTGTCTTTAACAACATTACACTTATAATTGTATATATGTATGCCAGAGACAATAGAGCACCAATTGTCTCTTTCAGCTTCAAAATGAAATGTCATATACACAATATGTAATAATAGCAAATACCAGGATGCATATGCTATAGTTGTGATATATTTACATGTCATGTTGTGTTGAACGTATCTAAATCTAGACAAGAATATCTCTGCATAGTATAACTCTAACATAATTTGGAATTTGGGGGAATGTATGTCTCTTGTATTGTTTGTCAGCTGTGACTCAAGGTTATAAGATCACATTTGAAAATCCACTCCTTTGGGTAGTAGCATGATATATACATTTGTGAATGTTGGTTTGTGCATGCTTTAAAAACTCTGCACCAATTGAGCTCAAATTTAGTTTCAATGTAGAATCCAGTACAAGGATTCTTATTTCATGTCAGTAAAAGGCTTAACAATTATTCTTAACCCTGTAACCATAATGCACCACATGGAGGCAGGATTATACGGGGCTGGTGACAAATATTCTTCACATGGGGAATGTAGTTTCTGACATTAGTGCCTACAAACAAACCCTGCCTCTTTATAAAATTAGTAAAGACATATATATAATTATTTGTTTGACTTGTTATATTAACATTTTGTTTCAGTCAAAATTGACAACAAAATTCAGGAAGGGAGCGTGTGAGAACTGCGGAGCAATGACACACAAGAAGAAGGACTGCTTGGACAGACCCAGGAAGGTAATATCACAATCGTTCGGCAATCTATCCCGATTAGCTGTGTTTGCTCAGAACTTTAAAGTGCCTGGCTGAAGGCCTTGGTCTCGCCATTGCCCGGTTAAGTAGCAAAAGTTCCGGGAACTGACACTGAGAGAAAATAAAACAATGTATTAAAATAATTTAGATTGGTGCAAAATACACTAACGCGGGTATAGCTGCCGACGAGTTCAGTCAGCCAAATCTGAACCTTAGCTACGACGGCAAACGGGACCGTTGGAACGGGTACGACCCATCCGAACATAAGGCCATCATTGAAGAGTACCAGAAGGTTGAAGATGCTAAGAGGGAGCTGCGGGCCAACAATCTTGAGCAAGGTATAGTAAAGGTTTATAATTTCTAACCCTGGTACACGGGTTGGCAGAAGGCATTTCAATGTCTGCTAATGCGAGAGATGGCGAGTCCCTCGCCGATGCTCATACTCTTTCACATACATATCTCAATTATTTTCTCACGATGTTCTCTAATGCTTGGATAGCATTCTGGGGGAAGGTGTCTCCGAAGAGGCTGGTAATGTTGTACTTACATACATTTTTCGCAGATTTTGATGTCAACGTAACAGATGACAAGTCGTCACCGTTTCTTGCATCCTATCCATCCGTATCGTTTCTAAGCTTTCCTCCTCCGTAGAGAACAAGTTTTGATTTACGGAAAACTTTTTTGTATTTAACAGAAAAAAAGTTTCTCTTGTAATTAAATTTTTTCAATAAATTAATAAATTTAATTTCTTCAATAATTTATAATGTCTTTGTGTTTACAGACCCTACGGAGGCAGAGGACGATGACAACGCTGAGGAGGACGAAGACAAATATGTAGACGAAGTTGACATGCCCGGCACAAAGGTAAACTACTTGCCCTCGGCCTCGCTCTGTTACATATAAGGTCCTTCTTTTTTAATTACTCAAGAAAGTCTAAATGACATTAGGCATAGAGAGATATTTAGCTGGATAAACATAAAGGACATGTTTTGTTCAGAAAAAAAATATATTTATTTGTTGTTTGAATACGATATTAGTCACACCACGAGCTTTATGGTGAAAGAAAACATTTAGAGGTAACCTGCATACGTCTGAGAAGCGATTCAAAGGCTTATATATAGTCGTGCTTGACTATACGCGATGGACTCGCTATCTGTCACGTTGGCAACTAAATATATCTCTGGCGGTAGGTGTGTGGGTACTACCTATACACCTCTGCCTACCCCTTCGGGGACCCGTGTGGGAAGGCGTGAGAATACGATATTTTCAGTTTATTTCCCATACACAAGGGTCAAGAAGTCGGGCTATTACTATAACTATTACTAAGGTTATTTATTATCTCTATGTCAGGTGGACTCGAAGCAGCGGATCACAGTGCGTAACCTGCGTATCAGAGAGGACACGGCCAAGTACCTACGCAACCTGGACCCCAACTCCGCTTACTACGACCCCAAGACTCGCTCCATGAGGGACAACCCCAACCCTGCCGCCGCCGAGTAAGTCTATTATATACAGAAATAGACATGACAGATGGTCAAAATATTTAACGCGAGAGCACAATCAATAAATTTTAAATATCAAAATAATCGAAGTTACATTAACGAAGCCATTAATAAGAACGTTATAGGAACGTTAAGAATATAAAACTGGGTTTTTATACAACAAGAGTGGCAAACAAGCATACGGCCCACCTGGTAGAAAACGGTTACCGTAGCCTATTTACGCTCATGATACTGAAGTATCACTTGCGCGTTGCCACTCTGTATTCGGAGAGTTATAGTGTGTTGACAGCATAATGGGTTTAATCCTCTGCTTCCAACACAATGTAACAATCCTCCCCCCTCCCCAAGGAGCTCATTACTGGAAACCTTATTCACCGCGTAGGAACACAACACAAAATATTGTGTTATTTGGCTACGGACTTCTATAAGGTGGAGGTCCTGCCCCAGTCGGGCAGCTCCAAATTCGAACGGGAAACCCGTTATGCCCTACCTCTCTTATATGCCCTACCTCTCTTAAGGGGTCAAATTAGGTTGTAAAATAAGGTTTTGGGTCAAATTAAGAAAGTACCGGAAGCAAGTAATTTATATGATAAATCAGAGTAATTTCATATACGTAATTGGTTTTTGATTTTATTTAAATTACTACTAAAAAAAAAGACGTGGTGGCCGAGTGGTTCGAGCAGTTGCCTGCGACGCAAAGGTCGCAAGTTCGAATCCCGCCTGTACCAATGAGTTTTTCTAAACTTAAGTACAGTGATTAGTCACACCACGAGCTTTACGGTGAAGGAAAACATCGAGAGGAAACCTGCATACATCTGAGAAGAAATTCAAAGGCGTATGTATAGTCGTGCTCGAGTAACGGCGGTGGACTCGCCATCTGCCACGTTGGCACCACCACATACCTCTGGCGGAAAGTGGGTGTGTGGGTATTACCTATACACCTCTGCCTACCCCTTCGGGGACCCTTGTGGGAAGGCGTAAGGATATATTATCATTTTATTTAAATTACTACATAAAAACAGTGAGAAAATGTAAAAGTTAAACTTTTTTTTTTTAATTTTCAATTCACTTCATTCTCTTACTCTAAGAAGGCTCTTCCTATCAAATTAAGTGTGATATCTCTAGATAAGTCTTCACTTTCATTGTGCTCTATTCCATATTCGAACTTCAGTCGCATTGTCTAAGGCCCCGTGTTCAGCATGCCATACATGCGTGTTAGAGTACCTCGCGTGTACCTATACGTGTGTGTGTGTGTGGTGTCAAGGTCGGAGTCCTCGGCGAGTACATGTGTGTGTGTGGTGCCAAGGTCGGAGTACCTCGGCGAGTACATGTGTGTGTGTGGTGCCAAGGTCGGAGTACCTCGGCGAGTACATGTGTGTGTGTGGTGCCAAGGTCGGAGTACCTCGGCGATTACATGTGTGTGTGTGGTGCCAAGGTCGGAGTACCTCGGCGAGTACATGTGTGTGTGTGGTGCCAAGGTCGGAGTACCTCGGCGAGTACATGTGTGTGTGTGGTGCCAAGGTCGGAGTACCTCGGCGAGGACATGTGTGTGTGTGGTGCCAAGGTCGGAGTACCTCGGCGAGGACATGTGTGTGTGTGGTGCCAAGGTCGGAGTACCTCGGCGAGTATGTGTGTGTGGTGCCAAGGTCGGAGTACCTCGGCGTGTACATGTGTGTGTGTGGTGCCAAGATCGGGGTACCTCGGCGAGTACATGTGTGTGTGTGTGTGTGGTGCCAAGGTCGGAGTACCTCGGCGAGTACATGTGTGTGTGTGGTGCCAAGGTCGGAGTACCTCGGCGAGTACATGTGTGTGTGTGTGGTGCCAAGGTCGGAGTACCTCGGCGAGAACTTCGTGCGCTTCACGGGCGACACGCGCGGGCACGCGGCGGCGCAGGTGTTCGCGTGGGACGCCCAGTGCCGCGGCCTGGACGTGCACCTGCTGGCCGAGCCCACCAAGCTGCAGCTGCTGCAGCGCGACTACAACGCCAAGAAGGAACACTTCAAACACCAGGTTAACTAACACACCACTGAATAACTAACTCACCTCTCATTACTCTGCCACTGTTCGAAACTAACGGGTGCCCATATACATATGCTAGAAGATCCGACCCTACGTCGACCTTCACCGAGCTGATAATAGAATGAAACATATTTTATCATGAATTTTGTTTATTAGAAAATATATTAACAATGGGTTGCCTAAAAATAATTTAATTATTTAAAAAACAATGATATTTAATTAAAGTTGCAACATCTATATAAAAACGGACTCAATCCACTCAACAGATAAAATAATATTGCGACTAAAAATTGAGACGTAAGCTATCCTATCCTTCAAGTTCAAACTGCACACCGTGTGCAAATTCGATTTAAATCGGTTAAATAGTTTAGGAATCCATTGCGGACAAACAACGTGACGCGTTATTTATATATATACCTATATATAGATGTACATACATTTACGCGTTCCCACAAGGGCCCCCGAAGGTTGCGCGTTGCCACTCTGTGTTGAGATAGTTATACTGTGTTGGCAGCATAATCCCCCTCCCCAAGGAGCTCATTATTGCAACCCTTATTCATCGCGCAAGAACACAAAACACAAAATTGAGTTTTTAGCTATGGACTTCTATAAGGAAGAGGTTATTCCCCAGCCGGGCAGCTAAATTCAATATGTTCTACCTCTCTTACCGAACTATCCACGTGCCGGATTGTTGAAATAGACTTCTGCTAACTTAGAACATTAAATAGAATTAAGAGCGTTTGATTTGACATTGACAACATTGCATTACATTTAATGTAAGATTTGATTCAGTTGGATTGGTTTATTTTGATTTATTTTGATAATTTTAACTTAATCTTAATGTTGATTTGGAATTTTTAATGTATGGATTTTGGTATCTGAAATAAATGAATTGTTATTATTACAACTGACAAATGAATGACAGGTGAAACAATCAGTCCTGGAGAAGTATGGAGGCGAGGAGCACCTGCAAGCGCCGCCCAAGGAACTGCTCCTGGCGCAGACGGAGGTGTTCACGCGATACAACCGGGATGGCACGCTGGTGCAGGGCTCGGAGAAGCATTGGCCAAGTAAATATATGGAAATACTAGCTATGCCGGCGACTTCTTCCGCGTGGAATTTAACTAACAAGTTTTTGTTCAATATCTTACAATGAAAGTAGCATAGGTTACTCCTTATTACATCAGCTATCTGCCAGTGAAAGTCCCGTCTAAATCGGTCCAGCCGTTTCAGAGATTAGCCGGAACAAATAGACAGACAGACAAACATTTTTACAGATCCCCGAGGTCCCGAGTTTTTCTGAATTTAAGTACAGGGATTGATCACACAACGAGCTTTACTGTGAAGGAAAACTCCGAGAGGAAACCTACATACGCCTGAGAAGCAATTCAAAGGCGAATATATAGTCGTGCTTAAGTAACGGCGATGGACTCGCCATCTGTCACGTTGGCACCTTAATTATATTTCCTTGATGTAGCTATAGGCGCAATTGTCTACTTTGACCTATTGTGTAAATGTGCGGCTTGTAATATTCGTACTTGATGATGCAATACGTTTTTCCTTTTTTTGATGATGGGAAGCGGTTACCGTTGGCTATTAACGCTCACGATACCGAAGTATCACTTGCGCGTTGCCACTCTGTAGTTATAGTGTGTTGGCAGCATAAGTTTAATCCCTCTGCTGCCAACACAATGTAACAATCCTCCCCTCGCCAAGGAGCTCATTACTGGAAACCTTATTCACGACGTAGGAACACAACACAATGAATTGTGTTATTTGGCTACGGACTTCTATAAGGTGGAGGTCCTGCCCCAGTCGGGCAGATACAACTTCGAACGGGAAACCCGTTATGCTCTCCTCCTCTATTGACATTGAATATAATGTTTGTTTCAGGAGCAAGTATGAAGAAGATGTGCTTATTAACAACCACACCACAGTGTGGGGCTCCTACTGGCGCGATGGGCAGTGGGGCTTCAAATGTTGCCACTCGTTTATTAAGGTAAGGTTGCCTACCTGACGGTATGCGGTCACCCTAGCCTATTGATGCTGCCATAAGTATCTGTTGTGCTGGAAATGTAAGCCATCAGCGCTCCCTTGAATTGGCACTGAGTGGGATCTGTTGACTATACAAATAAAATGTAAAGGTTTAAAAGGTTGCAGGCGATTATTCGACTCAGCCACTGCTATTGTAATATATCCTCACGCCTTCCCACAAGGGTCCCCGAAGGGGTAGGCAGAGGTGTATAGGTAATACCCACACACCCACTTTCCGCCAGAGGTATAATAGGTGCCAACGTGACAGATGGCGAGTCCATCGCCGTTGCTCAAGCACGACTATACATACGCCTTTGAATTTCTTCTCAGACGTATGCAGGTTTCCTCTCGATGTTTTCCTTCACCGTAAAGCTCGTGGTGTGACTAATCACTGTACTTAAGTTCAGAAAAACTCATTGGTACAGTCGGGATTCGAACCTGCGACCTTTGCGTCACAGGCAACTGCTCGAACCACTCGGCCACCACGGCTCTCATACTGATGTATTTATTGTTCATTCTAACCGGTGTTTTCTCCATAATTCTATTTAGATGTCTTACTGCGTTGGCGAGGCGGGTAAATCAGTCGTACTGGAGGTGCCTGATGTCAAGGCCACAGCTAGTGCACCCGCTGTGAAGGACAACACAGAGAAGAAAGAAAAAGTTAAAAGTATGTCGGACTTGATTTTTAATATGTTGATAGGCCACCCTGGTCTGGTGACAGGAACAATGATTGCAACAACCACGCTAAAAGTAAAATAATGGATGGTCACTATCATCACTTGATTTTTTAATCCCTTTATGTCGTGGCTCAGAGTCGACCTCCGCCCATACCTTTGTGTTGAGGATTTAATTTTGTATACCTGTTGTTAGATTTTAACTTGAAATCCGAAGTTTTGGATTAAAATGCATTAAGTATTGAATGAATGTGGACGAAGCGAAAGAGGTATTAAGTCTAGAGAGAACTGGCGCTCTATATTCTCTTCCTACCCCGTTAGGGACTTGACGTGATGATATGTATGTATGTATGTATGTAAGTCTTGAATTACTCGGAAGTAAACAAGTTATGGACGTAGTATCATAATATGACTAAATAATCAGTCGATATCCATGGTACAGTATGGCTAGCTTAGATCCTGTTAATTTTTCAGAAAAATCGGACGTTTCTTCCTCATCATCATCAAGTTCAGACAGCAGTTCTTCAGAGTCGGAGAAAGAGATCAGAACCAAAACCGAGAAGACGAGCAAAAAGAAGAAGAATAAAAAGAAAGCCAAAAAGAAGAAGAAGAAGGATCTCAAGAAGGAAAAGAAAGATGAAGATAAGTTGAAGAAGGTAAACATTAACATACATAGCCCCTAGTTCCTCATAGGGTAGGCTGAGGTTAGAGCGCAAGCTCTCTCAATCCTTACAGACCTCTGTCGCTTCATCCTTTGTAGAGTGTACAATTTTATTGAGTGAAACAAAACATATTTGCTGTCAACTGCAGAAAAATATTGTTTGTATGAATGAATTAATGACATTTGAATGAATATGTCTTCATCAAAATATCGAATCAGTTTCGTTGTTTCCTTTTTTAATATATTTTAAGTTAACTTTGTTATATCGTATATCATCGTCGATAAGCAATGTTAGCGATCAATCAAAGACGAGCAATAAAAGGGAGATTAAGCTTTCAAAGTGGTAATATGAAATGTCATACACATTCTTAATTTTTTCCAGGCTTTGGAAATGGAAGAAAAGCAACAAAAACGCGCAGACTACCTCCTCTCAGTGGACGAAAGGAAACGCCCGTATAACAGTATGTATGAAGTCAGAGAACCTACTGAGGAGGAAATAGAAGCTTTCCAAATGAAGAGGAGACGCGAAGAAGACCCTATGAGTCAATTCTTGTAAAATGTACATATGTATTTGCTTGGCTAAATCCATGTATTTATTATTAAAATTTGTAAATAACAAAGTTAAGGTGTTGTTTTATTCGTCCGTCCGAACAAGTATATGAATCATCGCATTCCCATGATATCACGAAGTTTGCTGACTGTTTTGTTTCGCGTCATGTACTTGAGCGTTTTTTCTGTGTTTGCCATATTGTAAATCTGGTAGGATATCGTAGTAAATTTATCCAACTAAAAGCTTAATGTAAAAACACAAGGTTTGGAAAAAAGGGTCTAAAATTAAATTTGAAGAGTTTTAATACTAAGTAATCATCCAGGTGCATTAATTTAGTTTATAACTACCACATATCTTTGTATTTTAAATACGTACCGTATTTGCTACTTCATTTAAGATGCTCTGAAGTATTGCTGAACTATAAAAAAAATTTACCATTATTATTGGTATAGTTAATACTAATATGGTGATGGTAAAAACAAATACCATTTGATAATTATGAGCGCAAAATGTTACCTACCATAGAATTTCTCATTAAAATTAGTAGATTTTAGATTTTACCTTATTGTCATCAAGCAACAACGCCATGATACATTTCAAATGTCAAACGACGTTTCTCTTGTGTTGTCAATTCAAGTCAATCAATTGTCATTTTTCATTTCCTTTTTGATTAGTAGGTTGTCTTATTAAAGTTTGTGATTGTTTTATTAATCAACGGCGTTATGATGGCCGAGGATGCGACAGCCGACGCAACAAGGCGACTTAATGTTAAAAAACAAACTTTGGACGATGCATACGCGGCGCCGGCTAACTTTCTAGAGATTGATGTGGTGAACCCTGTCACGACAATGGGAGTAGGGAAGAAACGCTACACGGATTACGAAGTTCGTATGAGGGTAAGTCTCCATTTACCTGTCTATTATTAGAGCATAGATAATTAGATTAAGAATTAACACTACATCATGACAATCGTGTCGTTTGGTGGGCGTATCACTAGCAATGATTTTCAGTCCTTTTGTACTAATTGCGATACTTTAGAATACGTTTCCTGTTTACAGACGAATCTACCAGTGTTCAAAGTAAAAGAGTCGAGCGTACGAAGACGATACAGTGACTTTGAATGGCTTAGAAATGAACTGGAAAGAGATAGTAAAGTAAGTACTTTGCTGATAAGAATCATGCTTAATTTTCAAAATGTCAATGCAATGAGAAAATTGCGAAACAAAAATCATGTGGCTTCATATAAAACATGTATAAAATGTATATATGGCTGTTTAGAGTACATAAATAATAAACAAATTTGTGTTATCTCTCCTCTGAATAACTTTCAATGGTACTACTGATAAGGTATTCACAGAGAGCTGTTAACTGTCAATAATTATGAACTAACAATTGGATTATGCATGCCTATTGAAAGTACAAGGCTATGTTCATGAATAATTCAGGCTAAATATTGAGCTGGCATGACTCATAACTTATCAGGCTTTATAACTTTTATGCCTAAAAACAAATCTCCCGACTGTACCAATGAGTTTTTCTGAACTTAAGTACAGTGATTAGTCACACCACGAGCTTTACGGTGAAGGAAAACATCGAGAGGAAACCTGCATATGTCTGAGAAGAAATTCAAAGGCATATGTATAGTCGTGCTGGAGTAACGGCGCCTAAGTAACTCGCCATCTGTCACGTTGGCACCTAATATACCTCTGGCGGAAAGTGGGTGTGTGGGTATTACCTATACACATCTGCCTACCCCTTTGGGGACCATTGTGGGAAGGCGTGAGGATATATTATTATTATTATTATAGTTATTAAAAAATAAAATGAAAGTGTCTGCTTGAAATTTCAAAATAACATTTTATCCTTCTTGTTTATGAATTTACATTAATATGGTCTTATAACAAAAGCAGCTAATCACTAAAAAGGCAGGACCGATATTGACAGGACTTCCTTTAGTATATATAAGGAGAGTAGGCTACTTTTTATTTTTAATTGTTATGTATATAAAACCCTCTCACCAGTTTCAATTACTCTTGACATTCCCATACTTGAGTCCGATTGTTTGAAAAGACTGATAAATGTGGACAAACCTCAAGAGGTATGTAAGTCTAGGTAGAACTGGCACTATTCTCTATGCCTGTCTGCATACAATCAAATTTAATGTGGATGAAAAGCTAATGGAATATACAGGATAATTATTATATATACAAATATTTCCTTTCCTAGGGGAATAGCTTTGATTAATTAATGCATGTAAATGCAGATAGTTGTCCTGTTATAAGTGGACAAACTTTTACTAGTAATATACACAAATGAAAATGTATACAAAAAGCATGTTCCTATCCCATATTTCTCAATCTGATCAGTGTTTGAGAAGCACCTAAAAGAATGGAAGGTAAAGTAAATTCAAACTTTTATTATTTATTGTTGTTGCAGGCAACTACTCAAACCACTCAACTAAGGCTTTTTATAAAACCATGTGAGAAATTTTAATACAAATTACTTTACAGATTGTGGTGCCACCTTTACCAGGTAAAGCTCTAAAGAGACAGCTACCCTTCCGTGGCGACGATGGAATATTTGAAGAGGAATTCATTGAAGATCGCAGAAAAGGTAATTAATTGCACACCCTTATTTGTTATATATCTACACTCATATCATTTGAATTTTCTAAACTTAGTGCAGTGATTAGTCACACCATGAGCTTTATGGTGAAGGAAAACTCAAGAGGAAACCTGCATGTTTGAGAAGCAATTCAAAGGCGTATGTATAGTCGTGCTCGAGTAACGTCGACGGACTCGCCATCTGTCACATTGGCACTTAAAATATATCTCTGGCGGAAAGTGGGTGTGTGGGTATTGCCTAACATCTTTGCCCACCCCCTTGGGCACCTTTATGGGAAGGCGTGAGGATATATATATTAAGCTGCGCCGCGTTATTTTTTGAGTTTTTCGGTTGATTTTACATATGTTTTTTTTCTGTGTGTTGTGTTAATCCATTTAATAATCTGTGGCCAGTTTGCATGAAAGAGGAACAAAATTGCTTACAAACTTTTCCATATGTATGGTGGACTTGCCCAGCGGTGGTATGTACAAGGCAAACAGCATTAATATGGTTGTTATTTTTAGTTAGAGTAACGACAGCACACGTGTAAGTGCACCTTTGCTGACGTCACTGCCTTATAACTGGCCTTTCACGATGTTGACTTCAGGGTTCACTCACGGCCATACTGTCGATTGATTAAGAACTTCTTGCTTTGTTTTCTATGGCTAGAGTATAAAAAAAGCATTATGTCTTGAATTTTGTTCGTAGTGTAGCCAGTAGGTAGTCAGAGCCGATTTACGGGTAGTTAGCGAGTGCTTATTCAGTGCTGTGTTAAACATTCGCTTCTTCCAATTGTTTTTGGGTGGGCAACAGTTGATTTAACCTGCTAACCTTTTATTGGTTTGTTTTGTGGTGTTGCGTCCATAGGATACGGTAGTTGCTTACCATCAGTCATATATAGTGCACGAAAGAGTATGTAAGTCTAGAGAGAACTGACACTGCACCCTGTTATGGATTGAATGATGTCTGTATGTACTATGTATGCACAGCTAATGTAATGCAATAATAGAGGTAATTCGAACTTAATTATCAAGGACGGGAACGTTAAGAGAGTACTCGAAACCGACGAGCATGTATGAAGAGACTGATGAATGTGGACGAAGCGAAAGAGGTATGCAAGTCTAGGGAGAACTGGCGCTCTATACTCTCTGCCTACACCGTTAGGGACCTGGCATGATGATATGTATGTATGTATAATTCGAACATATAACATGTATGTGTGTGCGTGATTGTATCTGCAACCAAGGTCTGACAAATTTAAATAATTGGTCGATGTTTCTATACAAAACATCTATATTGGCGTGGCTAATGTGTAAAACGGTTGTTTCGTTATTAACGAAAATAATATTTTCAACATTTTCCAATACTTTAAATACCGAACATACAAATTCTGTTATGTAGAAGTTGTGCTGGCCAATCTTGAAAATTTGCCAATCGATTAATTTTTCAATTTCGACGGGGAAACCCTTTATGCCCTACCTCTCTTAATTATTGACGTAGGACTAACACTAATAGGTATAATAACTCACTTGAGATGGTTGCAAGGGTCGAGACAATTTGTCAACACTGACAATCCGATTAATTAACTCTCGGTGTTGGAAACTTTATTTTTATCTTATTATGCATTAGATCGTAATTAAACAATTGTGATCTGAAATTGTAGTATGCATTATGCATATATTTTTGTACTCTAGTTCTTTGACAATTAAAAATGGAGGTAGACTCCCGTAACCAAAAAAAGCCGAAAATTAATAAACAATATAATATAACAATTTTTCATTAAAATATGTAAAGTACATACATAGTATACATGTATATAGGGTCCCCGAAGGGGTAGGCAAAGGTGTAACAGCACCCTCTTATTGCCGGAGATATATTTAATTGTCAATGTCACAAGTGGTGAGTTGTGTTTTCGCCGTTTCTCATGCACGACAAACTTCTTGGAGTTTATTTTGAAACGCATACAGGTTTCCACAGGTTTCTCTAAAATTTGTTATTGTTATATTATATATATATTAATGAATATTCATTGTTTTTGCAGGTCTAGAGGTATTCATCAACAAGATAGCTGGGCACCCACTGGCCCAGAACGAGAGGTGCCTTCACATGTTCCTACAGGATCCCACCATTGACAAGAACTACGTGCCCGGCAAGATACGAACCACATAATAACATACACACCCTACACGAGCTTCTAGCTTTATAACCACCCGCGTGTGTGGACTGGCCTTATTTTGTCTATGGTTGATGGACAAACTTGACGTGTGTCAGTTTGACGTTCCTGTTATGGCGGTAAATTATATTTGCTAAATATGGAACTGGAAAATGAGAATTATATTTAATATAATCCACCGGAACTATATAGCCACAGCTGTAATGTCAGTTCACATCCGACAGAGATTATAAGGCACAGACTGGATGGATATTATACATTTGTGATTGAACTATTGAGTAATTCACAAAGCAATCAAGTACCCAAATCACAAATGACAATAGGTGTCAGATTATAAAAAAAAATAACGCAGGAACACAGCATGCCATAGCATTCCACAGGTAACACAGCTCTACGTAAATTTAATAATGGAATTGTATGGATAGTGTTCTTTCATAAAATATAATATAATAAAGAAATAGTATAAATTGTGTATGAGAATGTTATTGGTTGAAGTTAAGCAATATTATTGGTATTGTTATTGGAAATATTCGTGTTTATCTGTCGCGGCCACTAATTGTGGGCTGCCATTATAAAAAAATATATTTAATCTCATTATTTTGTCTGATTCATTTTTTTTAAGGAAATAGTATTTATTGCGTATTTATCGCCTGATTTATACATGCTAGCGGCATAAAATATTTTTTGTATAAAACAATTCGTTAATGTCGGAAGTGCGAAAGCAATCCTTCCAAATTATAAATAGATTGTAATCTAATTAGTTATAGTGGGAAGATATTTCCTGTTTGGTGAACTGTCCAGAAATAATAATAATTACGGTGCGAGAAGCGGGGGTATTACATATATTTTATATAAGATATATATGTATATATATATATATATATATATAATAACTTTAGCAAAGATTCGATGTAAATTTTTGCCCTGCGTAAAGGATTCCAAGTGGGACTCCTACGTGCATTGTTTAAACATGATTTATACATCTCAATATTTCTACTTATTCCTGTTGTCGTAGTTTTTCGTTGTTAACCGTTTCTTAAACACAACTACATATGCCTTTATTTTTTTTCTAATTATTAAATTATTGTAGCAAAAAGATATGTAATACCTCTGTTAGTTAAAAAAATATTTCCAATTGGTGTACAAAATTGACAACTGTGTTGTTAAATGTGATCAAACGTTCAGTTGAGGGTACACCGCCCCTTGTGGGTACATTGTGTTATGTCATCTTAATAGGATAAATAAATTTGCTATCATGTGGATTCTTGTTTTATTCTAGTCGGGAACCAGACTGTACTAACCTTCGGGGACCTGCCCGAACTACCCTTCGGGGACCCTAGTGGGAAGGCTTGAGGATATACATATTTCTGTAATGAAATATATCCTATGTGTTAGTCCAGCTAATATAATCTACCTCTATGCCGAATTTCATTCAATTCCGTTCAGCCGTTCTGGCGCGCTTGATTAATAGTACTCAATCACATTTGTAGTAGGATGTTAGGTGCCCTAGTTGTGACCACAGACAGCTTTAACTCTATTGCAACGACTCAACACCGAGAGAATCTTTAAATAAATGATAGAATTGCGGTTTAAATATCATCATTCGACGATTTTTCGATCAAAATAAATTGTATATTAAACAAGTAATAAAAGATACATAAAGAAACTTGATTCTTCAACTCATCTCCGGCTCAGACTTGCTGGCTCTCATGAGCAATCGACTCTTTCCAGTTGGCGGTACGGATTCGTCTTGGCGCCAAAGTTTTTGACCTCGAATTTCGATTTCTTCATGCCACGCTGCTTGGGTCTTCCTGCAAACAAAATGGCGACTACGTCAGGCAATGAGAGAAAATAATAACACAATTTCTGAACTCGGTGCCAACGTGTCATTTATATTAAATTTTTAGGACAAAATTTTACGTCTTAACTATAAGAATATGGCTAACATGAAGCTCCTTCTGTGTGGCTCTGTATAAAATATGCTATTTACAACAATTTACAATTACTGGTTTATTGATAATGGCGCGCATATACACCAAAGCCCGCCAAAAGAAATCGCTGACAGCTGTCATTGTAAGTGACAGCGCCATACTGAAACTCACTGACAGCTGTCAAACAAGTCAGTATACTTATCACCTCTCCTTGACCTCTGTACGAGCCGACAGCTATTTTCTATATTATTTGCATCAACCCATATGCAACAAGTCTTAAAGGATCATATTAAAAGGAAATTAATTTCCAAATGATTTAAATGAGGAGCTCCCATGCGTCTGAAAAGAACTTGACAGACTATGGCAGATGAAGTCATGCGTATAGTATTTGATGCTTTCTAAAAGCAATTGTTAGGGCTTTCCAATGTCCATTACCTGCCGTTCTCAATAAGCGGTGAGGTGTTGGGGAAGATAGTCTGCAGCAGGAGCAGGCACGGCAGCACCACCACCGACAGAAACTGGATCTGCTCGGCGGGCTGATTGATGCTGCGGCGCCGGTCCATCATGCTCAGCGGGGTGTAGCCCATGGCGCGCTCTCGGTCACCCTGCGGTCAAAGGTCAAAGGTCACATTGATTGATACAATTACACCGATAGGTCAATAAGACGCTTGGACGTTATGAGCCTTGGAACTATTAGTTAATATGATACGGAAATATTAAATGCTCAAGCTCCTGGTCGCCTGGAAACTCAAGAGTACAGATTCTATTCTTGGTAACATGTTGGTAGCGAACACGGTGATTTACCTGACCTCTGAAAAGATGATTGTATAATCATTTTTGAGAAACAACTACGGAATCGCCATCTTTCACTCTCGAATACATATGGAAACGGCGAAAAGAAGAAGAAAAAAAGGTTTCCTTCGCAGACCCATGTGAGGAGGCGTGATAATTTGAGTGTAAAGTAGAGTAATAGCCACAAAAGCGTGAACATTGATAACATAGGTACCTACACCTTAGTCCGTGCTTAGGTTACCTGATTGTAGAACTCCTCATAAACCGATTCAGCGATGACCTTCGACACGCCAAACGGCTTGCAACATCCGGATAAATCACTTGTTGTCATCAAGATGCCCTGCGAATACAAACGGACTCACAGCCACAGCCTCTATTATAATTAGCAGTATAGCCGTGGTGGCCTAGTGGTTCGAGTAATAGCCTCGAATGCCGACTGGAACCAATGATTTTTTTCTAAACTTAAGTACCTACAGTGATTAGTCACACCAAGAGCTTTACGGTGAAGGAAAACATCGAGAGGAAACCTACATAGGTACATTTATGAAGCAATTCAGAGACGTATGTACAACGGTGATGGACTTGCCCTATATCACGTGAGATATAGGGCGAGTTACGATAGAAAGGGAGGGAGGGCACAACGGTCAATTCCCGTTCAAATTCGGAGCAGCCCGACTGGTATCATTACCTCCACCTTACAGAAGATCGCAGCTAAATGGCATTACCCTCGGGTGTGTCGTGTTCCTGTGGTGAGTAAGGTCGCCAGGCTCCAAGAGGAAGCGGTGTGTCAGCAGCACAGGACCAGTGGTGCAATTCCGCCGTGGTGGTGACCAGGCGCGGCATGTCGGTGCGGTTGTTAGGGAGACCCGGTGAAACGGCTGTCCGCTGGCCGCCCGCATATAGTAGGGGTCCCGAACCCAGGGATCACATAATCTCCGCCCTGGGAGGCTGACCCGCACATGTGTGTAAAGTCCTTGGTGTAGTGGTCGTGCCGGAGGAGGAGACCGGAGAGGACCCGGCCGCTGCATCAGGGGGGGATCGGGGGCCCTTCCGACTTCCGCTCCGGCAATCCGCACTACCTGTACATCACTGTGGCGGATTGAGACTGCGCTTTGTCCTCGTTGAGGCCGACACAACGATTCCTCTTCTTCCTTTTCAGCACCCTTAAAAATCACCAATGGCCAAAAAGTACAAAAATAGTAGATTTTTCTCAGCGGCCTCCCCATCCACATTAAAAATGGACGTTTGCAACATCAGGGGACTTCATTCTAACCTAAACGCAGTCCACCAACACCTTGAGACGACGCAGCCGACTCTGCTATTTCTGACGGAGACACAGATATCCTGCCCCGATGATACATCGTACCTGAACTACCCCGGGTACAAGATGGAACACAATTTTGTGCGCCGCGCCGCGCCGGGGTATGTATGTACTTCCGGGAGGATATTTGCTGTCGACGTCTCCACGGCCTCGAAGACAGAGACCTGTCAATTTTGTGGGTGCGCGTAGACTATGGTGGCAACACTCGAATCTACGCGTGCCTTTACAGGTCCCATAGCGGTGACACAGACACAGTTCGCCTATTTGAGCACCTGCAATCGACAACGGACAAAGTACTTGAGCAGTACCCCTCCGCGGAGTTGGTGGTTTTAGGAGATTTTAACGCTCACCATGTTGAGTGTCTTGGTTCTCGGTCCACTGACTGCGCGGGGAGGGCTGCTTACGAGCTTGCCCTGGCTTATGGCTTCTCGCAGCTGGTACAGCAACCAACCAGAATACCTGATATCGAGAGCCATACAAGCTCCTTACTGGACCTTCTGCTGACCACGCGACCGGACAGCTATTCCATCTCGGTGGGTGCGCCGCTTGGCACATCTGACCACTGTCTGGTCCGGACGCAAGTGCCGTGCGCAAAGGCCGAAGTGCCGCGACCTCCGGGGCGGCGGCGCATGTGGCACTACAAGGCAGCAGACTGGGATGGATTGCGTGAATTTTACGCATCGTACCCGTGGAGGCAGATCTGCTTCGCATCAGAAGATCCAGACCCCTGTGCAGCAGCCGTCACCGAGACGATACTGGCGGGAATGGAATGCTACATTCCAAACTCGCTAGTAGCTACAGGGGTAAAGAAACAGCCGTGGTTTAATAAGCCCTGCAAGGAAGCTAAATTATCTAAGCAAGCCTTGTATGAGGCGTGGACCACGGCTCGATCCAATCTGGACCCCAACATATCTGATGCAAAGCGGAAACTTAATGCCGCCTCGAGGCACTGTAAGCGAGCGATTGCCAGGGCGAAATTCGATTTCGTCAGCAGAATTGGTGAGAAACTCGCTAGCTACCCTTCTGGCAGCCGTGCTTTTTGGTCCCTTGCCAAGGCTGCTGAGGGAAACTTTTGCCAGTCGTCCCTACCACCACCCCGTAAGCCGGATGGTAACTTGGCCCACAGTGCCAAAGAGAAAGCGGATCTATTGGGCTCTCTCTTTGCCTCGAACTCGACTATGGATGACGGAGGCGCCACACCGCCAACTATCTTGCGGTGTGAGAACTCTATGCTGGAGATAAGCATAACCCAACGGGAGGTCCGGCGGGAGATGCTGTCTCTGGACGTCCATAAGTCGAGCGGGCCAGACGGTATTCCGGCAGTGGTGCTTAAGCAGTGTGCTCCTGAATTGTGTCCTGTTTTGACGCGCCTATTCGCGCTTTCCTACTCCACCAAAAAAGTCCCAACTTCGTGGAAGACCGCCCACGTGCACCCAGTGCCCAAAAAGGGCGATAGATCAGACCCATCAAATTACAGGCCGATCGCCATCACCTCCCTCCTCTCTAAAATTATGGAGCGAGTGATTAATACGCAACTCCTGCGATATCTAGAGGGTCACGGTTTGTTGAGTGACCAACAGTATGGCTTCCGCCATAGTCGCTCAACGGGTGACCTTCTAGTATATCTCACGCACCGTTGGTCACTCGCCATTGAGAATCAAGGTGAGGCATTAGCTGTTAGCTTGGATGTGGCGAAAGCGTTCGATCGGGTCTGGCATCGCGGTCTTCTATCGAAGCTTCCATCCTACGGACCGCCAGAGGGATTATGCAAATGGGTCGCCAGCTTTCTGTCCAGCAGATGCATAAGAGCCGTCGTCGACGGTAGCTGCTCCGAAAGCATGGACATTAATGCTGGAGTCCCGCAAGGCTCTGTGTTGTCCCCGACTCTGTTTCTTCTGCATATTAATGACATGCTTTCTATTGAAGGCATTCATTGCTATGCAGACGACAGCAATGGGGACACTTACTACACGGGCCGTGCTAATCTCCCTCGTTCCACTGTGGAGGAAAGTCGCGAACGACTTGTGTCTGAAATCGAGAGTACACTTCGCAGTGTCTCCGATTGGGGTCGACTAAACCTAGTCCACTTCAACCCCACTAAGACACAAGTGTGTGCGTTCACTGCTAAAAAAACTCCATTCTGTGGCCAAGCTGTGGCTCCACAATTCCAGAACACTCCCCTGAACATCTCGGAGAGCATTAGGATCCTTGGGGTCGATATTTCTGGCGACGTTAAGTTCCGTGGTCATTTAGAGGACAAGGCTAAGCTGGCGTCGAGGACACCTGAGCTAAGCAGTACTTCACATCTTCACAAAGGCTGCAACTTTATAAGTCGCAAGTTCGGCCACATATGGAGTACTGCTGCCACCTGTGGGCTGGAGCCCCTGGATACCAGCTAGGGCCTTTTGACGCGGTTCAGAAACGCGCCGCTAGAATTGCCGATGATCCTTTGCTCACAAGCGGCTTGGAATCACTAAGTCTGAGGAGAGACTTTGCCTCCCTGTGTGTGTTCTACCGCTTGAATAACGGGGAGTGTTCAGCAGAATTGTTCGACATGATGCCCACTTCCACCTTCTACCACCGCACCTCTCGCCATCGACGGGAAATTCATCCTCATACCTTGGAACCACAAAGGTCTCGCACTGTGCGCTTCCAAAGGAGTTTTCTTCCGCGAACGCTCAGGTTGTGGAATGAGCTCCCCGTTGAGGTTTTCCCTGGAGAGTACAGCATGGAGTTCTTCAAGAAGGGTGTGAAAAGATTCCTGCAGGGTCGGCAACGCGCGAGTGATACCCCTGGTGTTGCAAGCGTCCATAGGCGGCGGTAATCGCTTACCATCAGGCGGACCGCATGCTTGTTTGCCACCCAAGTGGTATAAAAAAAAAAAAAAAAAAAAAAAAAAAGATTGGGTGAGGTTCGACTCGATCGGATCCAACAACGAGTTCTACTTCTAATTACTCAATCTCTCAACGAGTTTGTTTGCATATATTGTATTTGAATATAATATAATATTCACATACATGCCATGTGTGGATTACACACGTATGAAAGTTGAATGGATTTCTTACCATCTCACTTACCTTGAGCATCCTCCTGTGCGTATTGTCTGTCCAGTCGAAGCTGCGGTCGGCCACCAGCGGTGTGAGCTGGGCCCTTACTTGGAAGTACACCGCGAGGTCCGTGCAAAGGATATCGTACTTTATCTCCTCCATTATACGGTCGCGATCTTTTTGCGGGAGCTTATTCAATAGTTGCTTGTCCTGGAAAAGAAAATTGGGATGTCTTGCATGTGTCCTATTTATCCAGAGTATTTATTCATCTAAATTCGATGCATAGAGCCTCGGTGGCCGAGAAGTTTAAGTATCTGCCAATTCAAGACTACAGACTGGAATTCTAGCGATGTGGAACACTGATATTATGCCAAATTTAAGTACAGTGATTAATAATATATAATAATATATCCTCACGCCTTCCCACAAGGGTCCCCGAAGGCAGAGGTGTATAGGTAATACCCAACGTGCCAACGTGACAGATGGCGAGTCCATCGCCGTTACTCAAGCACGACTATACATACGCCTTTGAATTTCTTCTCAGACGTATGCAGGTTTCCTCTCGATGTTTTCCTTCACCGTAAAGCTCGTGGTGTGACTAATCACTGTACTTAAGTTTAGAAAAACTCATTGGTACAGTCGGGATTCGAACTTAATCGCATTTTATTTTATTTAATCGCATCACGAGTATTACATACATCACACATATCATCACGCCTAGTCACTGACGGAGTGGGCAAAGTGGTATTACGATGCAGGAGAAAAGCAAACCGAAACCTGGATACGTTTGAGACGAAATCAAAGACGTATAGTAGGTAGCAGTACTCGTGCTTGAGAAACCAACGTCCACCAAAATATATGGCGAAAGTAGGTTGTTCTTTCCCACTGTCTTAACCTTTCTGGGACACTTATGGGGATGCATGAAGATGTGTCTTAGACCCTTTTAAGTTTTTTTTTATACCACATGATTGGCAAACAAGCATGCGGTCCGCCTGATGGTAAGCGGTTACCGCCGCCTATGGACGCTTGCAACACGAGGGGTATCATTCGCACTTTGCCGACCCTAATGTTTTCCCAAAATGTTTTCTCGCATACCTCCTAAAGTCCGTAATGAATATCTCTTTGTGTGTGAAAAGCTATGAATCCATTCCAACAGATGGGTTGCCCTTTGTATGTTCGTACCTCGATAATCTTCTTGGCCAGGTAGTAGTGATGGTTCTCCAGCATCGAGGACCTGTACATCTGAGCGAGGGGGTGCTTGCACAGCGTGAGGAAGTTGTTGTTGTACCCAGGGTGGTCCAGGTCGTGGCACAAGCCGGATAGCATCAGGGCCGTGGTCTAGATTTGGAGAAAAAATAACGATTTGTCGGCCGAAAATATGTAAAGTGTGATTCGATAATAATTAAACCAACAAATAAAGAGCTAGTTACATTCACATTTATAATATCGCCGTTTCTCAAGCACGAGTATACATGTGTCTGAATATCTCCCAAACGTATGCAGGTTGCCTCCCGATGTTTTCCTTCAACGTTTTAAAGTAAGTTTAGAAAAGCATTTGTATTACGGATAAGCGGCTGTCGTCACGTGTGGACGCTAGCAATGCGAAGGGTATTCGCTGCTGATCATACATGATTTCTTCACACCATTCTTGAATGTGGCAGCGAATCCTGGGTATGTCAGAGGAAGTATGAAAATTGCTCAGAACAATAACTAAAGAATAGAAGTAAGGTATTAATAAGAACTGTTGACAGGTTGGATGCACTCTTTTGTCTTATGAACTAAACGCTGTGCTAAAAAGAGTCAGACATATCACTATAGCTTCCAAATTCACAGGGTTGTACCCGGGTTGGCTATACAATGTATCTATTGTGCAATATGTCATTTTTGCGTAGTGTGTGGCATTATATCGAACTAAAAATATTTGTTATCGATAATTGTTTTACAATAGGGTTTTACGTACATAGCACCTTTGTTTTTTATAGCTCAATTTGACAACCGCTATTATGGAAGATATCTTTTATATTTTTAAGGTTACCCAAACCATTGATGTAAAAAAGAATAGATACGTCTTACCGCGCTCGGCTTGGCTAACTCAACACAAGCTAATTGGCTTGAGTCAACTTAGTCGCAGCTTGACTGGCAACGACGTAGCACTTACTCAGCACTTAGGAAAAATGCCTTCTTAGGTGCTTAGAAACTGCAGAACATATACTGGACGAGTGTAAAAAAACAAGAAGGATGTGTCTTTTCATTTGTAAGTAATGTAAATTTGTTTTATCTATCAAAAATACGAAAATTTAACATTAAATCTTAATCGGAATTAACTCCTGCGACGATGCCACTGCGCCACTCGCGCGAACGAGACAAGTAGTGCGTTACGTTTAAGAGCGAAAGAGATAACGTTTAGAGCTCGACTAATTGGCACGTGGATGTGCTGTTATCCCTTTCTTACAACTAGGATTCATATAATTCGTGTTCTTTTAATCTCTTCAGTTGCTTAATGCCGTTGTGAGTTGTGTATTGTAGTTACATGTAGGTATAGCATAAAATTTGCCATGTTTATACTTCATATTCAAGGAGTATAACGTCTCTATAGATAAAACCTCATTGACCCAAACGGTAGAAACGGGACCCGCTTCACGAGACTCCTCTGGTCGTCCGTCTGTCCCCAGGCTATATCTCATGAACCGCACAGATATACAACGTGTTAATGAATAAGCACAAAACCTGAAATTAGTTTGTTCAGAATCGAATCCACAAATAAAAAATAGGGGTCAAATTGTATATATATAAATATATCCTCACGCCTTCCCACAAGGGTCCCCGAAGGGGTAGGCAGAGGTGTATAGGTAATACCCATACACCCACTTTCCACCAGAGGTATATTAGGTGCCAACGTGACAGATGGCGAGTCCATCGCCGTTACTCAAGCACGACTATACATACGCCTTTGAATTTCTTCTCAGACGTATGCAGGTTTCTTCTCGATGTTTTCCTTCACCGTAAAGCTCGTGGTGTGACTAATCACTGTACTTAAGTTCAGAAACTCATTGGTACAGTCGGGATTCGAACTTGCGACCTTTGCGTCGCAGGCAACTGCTTGAACCACTCGGCCACCACGGCTCTCAAATTTTAACAAAATTTAAAAAATATTACGCTATAATTAAATTTGCTTAACTCTATCAGAGGCGAATGTGCTATCTACATTAGCTACTAACCTACTCATACACGTGCATGCATACATTGGATTCTTGCAATCAGCGTGTGTAAATACATAACGTTTCCAGAAATCCAACAACAAAAAAAAGGCTAATAGGTATTGTAAGTAATCTGCGATTTTTTTTTAACTATTTTCTATAATTCTTTTATAATAAAAATAAGTTGGGGTGTCTGAGGTTTTGTGCTTTTTAATAATACATTGAATATGAACATTTTACCTTTATATTTCTGTGGCGAATCGTGATAGTTAAGACAGTTGAAATGATCATGTATTTCTGTTGCCGCTATAACAACAAATACAAAAAAACAGAATAAAATAAATATTTAAAAGGAGAGAGGATGGTAAAACAAGGGATAATGTTATTCAAAACACTGTATATATATTTAATTAGTTGTATTGTTTTTGTCAAAAACGTTCGATTTTTTTCTTTGGGTTTCGCTTTCGCTACATTTTTGTAACATGGTGAATACTTATTTTTAAATATGCATGACAAATAGTTGTTATTAACAATTTTTTTTAAATCCTTTTTGTATGTTGTAGAAACATGATGTGGTAAAATGTTTAGAGCACGATTTTCTTTTCTGCCTTTTATTTTAGAAGATAAATCCGTTCTTGAGATTGCATCTAGCCACTTTTTTCTTAAAGCAACATCCTCAGGAATTCTGAAATCAATAGTATAAAGCAAGTTAAAGCATTACTGTTTTTGTATAATCTATTGATTATGTAACTGATACCCTGTATATTTTACTAACTCAAATTAATAAATCGGTTCCCAGTAGAATTCAAATATAGATTAGCCGTACCTATAATGCTATTAGAATGGATTGTGGCAGAATACAGTACAGGAACACTTTTTATCCTATAGTTACCGTACAAGGCGTATAAGAGATATATTGTAGTCAAAATCAATACATATATGAACAGGCTAAGCCACTGAGTCAAAAATTCAGTATTAAAATTTTCATTGTGGTATATATCCTAACGCAATAAACATCTACTAAGGAAAGATATCCGGAAATTCCCAGTGGTAAAGGCTTATTATAAAATCTAAGCGGGAAGTTCCACATAATTATATCGATACTTTACACTAGCAGTTGGGACATCACTATCACACAATGTAAACATACAGAATAACTTTCTTAAACGGTTGGATTTTAACATTTCGGGCACATTTATAGCAAAAATAATGGAATCTTACATTAATAATATCATTTAATCACTACGGAAAACTTTCACAAAAACTTTTGTCATGAAAAACATCTTACCGATGGAATTTCAAAATCTCACGCTCATTTTCTTTCTTGGAAGCGTGTGAACTGCAACCAGGAACATAACAGGGCATTTTTCACTTCACTCGCAATGATCAAAACTATTAATAGTTTCGGAATAGGTTCAAAAATAATATTTAAACACTGAGAGTCACTACAACTTGCGATGAGACGCCATGTAAACATTATACGTCAATATATGAGAGCTACTTTATCCTGACGCAATCATACACTGTGTCTTACTTTTTAATTTGTCTGTAGTATATTGGGACTTTTGGGACCTACAAGTACATAGCCCTGGTACAACCTTACAAAAAAAGAAAGTGACGGAACTATGTTTGCCTCTTTTTAGCACAGCGTTTAATATATATGACGAAAGAGTGCATCCAACGTATCAGCAGTTCTTATTAATACCTTACTTCTACGCTTTAGTTATTATTCTGAGGAAAATAGCTTGAATGCAGTCGAGATGCGATCTCTTCGAAAAATGTGCGGCGTAACGATATTAGATCGAATCCGCAAATCAACTGGCGTGAATGAGGGCGTGATTGTAAAGATGAAGAAAGGCATGTTACGTTGGTTTGGACACAGAGAAAGGATGAGTGAAGAAAGATTGACGAAACAGATATACAAAGCAAAAGTGTGTGCAAGAAGAGGCAGAGGAAGGCCACGTTCCAACTACCTGGATCAAATAGATCGGACTCTGAAGGACGGAACGTTAAGAGTACTCGAAACCGACGAGCATGTATGAAGAGACTGATGAATGTGGACGAAGCGAAAGAGGTATGTAAGTCTAGAGAGAACTGGCGCTCTATACTCTCTGCCTACCCCGTTAGGGACTTGGCATGATGATATGTATGTATGTATTCTTGAATGTCAAAAAGAGAGCACTGACCTCAGCGAAATCAAAGAAGCCGCAATTGTTGACAAGTATCAAGAAGATAGTGTGTGTGAAACAGAACGCGTGCTCGGCGTTGTGGTAGGGGTTGTTCCTGTAGCAGCGCAGGATGGTTAGGGCGAAGTCGGCCATCTGGTGCCTGTCAAAGTTCCTGTCGGCGAACGTCTCCATGTACATGTAGCACACCAAGCCAGCCATGTCCTCTTTGCTACCCTCGCTGATGTGGTAGTCGTAACTGGAGACCAATGAAACAAACAGAATTGTTGACGTGATAACGTCTTATAAATCGATGAACGCCGGCTGCACTCACGAAAAGCATGACTCATAGGTAACGTTCCGCCTGAGCCCAGCGTGCAAGCGAGAGCGCGGAACAAGCGATAGAGAGGCACGATCGGCTTAAGCGCTCGGCTTGTAATGCATCTACCTCTCTCACTCCATCGGTCGATGCGTCCGAGTAGAAAACTGACTTTACAGAGAACCATTTTTTTTATTTACAACATTCATTCGGCGGCCGTGGTGGCCGAGTGGCTCGACTAGTTGCCTGCGACACAAAGATCGCAAGTTCGAATCCCGACTGTACTAACGAGTTTTTCCGAACTTAAGTACAGTGATTAGTCACACCACGAACTTTACGGTGAAGGAAAACATCGTGAGGAAACCTACATACGTTTGAGAAGCAATTCAAAGACGTACCTATGTATGGTCGTGCTTGAGAAACAGCGAATGGCTCGCCATCTGTCACGTTGGCACTTAAAATATATCTCTGGCGGAAAGTGGGTGTGTGGGTACTACATATACACCTCTGCCTACCCCTTTGGGGACCCTTATGGGAAGGCGTGAGGATATCATTCGGCGGCACTTACACAAAGTGGCAAGTGGTCAAACCGAGATCAATATCAAATAATTATTTGTGTTCAGCCGTTTTGACACGATTGAGAACAAACCCAGCAAACTTAGGTATGCTATTATAATGTTAGTGGCAACGGTAGTGTTCTGCTCGAAGTCATTAGTATGGACCTTCTGAAGTTGTTCGGAGGCAGCACGACGCCATTAGTCTCCATCAGCTCATCCATGTCGTGCCTGCACGGCTTGAGGTGCAGGCTCATCAGCTCAGAGTATACCTTGTTCAGATTCTCCTGCAAAGTGGAACGTTGTTAAATATAGAGAGATTGAGAGATGAGATTGTTATCGTAAGTAAAAGAGATATATCTTATATACGTAAGATGAACAGTATTATTCTAAACTACTTAGATGGAATTCGATTAGAGATATTAGCTTCTCATAAAAAGTTTCATCCCCTGTTACACTTCTTCAAGTTTTAATTTCTGCTATAAAAACATACATTAGTACATTTCCTTCTCAAGGAACCAGCTTTATCAAATTCATCAAAACTGGTCTAGCTATCAAATGTCAGCAAGATTCAGAGACATGACGTAGAGTTCCTGTCGCATCTCAATAGTAGTGCGTTGCGTCGCTCAGTCATGTATGAAGTGTTTGAGAGAAGAGCTATCTAATGCGTCGACCCCATCGGGAACTACGACGAGATGTGGGTGACACTTCCATAGAGGCGTAAAAATTAAGTCGTAGAGCTTTAATGGCCGGTTAATGAGCTACCAGATAATATAGCCACGCCACTACCTCTACCTACTCCGGGGACTCTTTAGGAACGCGTGAACATATCCTTAAATAATAAACTACCCATAAAGTTGCGAGTCATCATTCTAGTGCAGGGTTTCTCAAACTTATAGCTCCAGGAACCCCTGTTAACGTTTCCATAAGACAACGAACCCCTTACCAAAATAAATAATATACACCACTTTGAGAAACCCTGTTTCGCGTACCGACCCTATGAGAAACTCTGTTCTAGTGGTATCAATAGCTCACGTGGTATATTTTCTTCTGCTGCATGTTGTAGAAGTGTATAATGAGAGAGCAGTAGCTCACGAACACCTTGAATATCAACTCGTCTTCTTCGTTGAAAGGTTGAGCGTTGGTTTTGTTCGTCAGTTGAACGACACCTGTAAAGGAACTTAATAAAACTTTGCTTACAAAACAAAGCTAATGAAGAACCTACCAATTATAGACAGTGCCATCCACGAATACGCGCCCCACTATTCTTCCTCATAGCTTATAGTGTAAGTGTGCAACATTCAAATTGCAATTTCATTTGTAAAAAATAAGAGTAACCTAAGAGAGACCAAACTATTCCCAAATACCGAAGCTATCTGCTAGTCTTAGTCCTGTCAAAATCGGTTCAGCCGTTTCAGAGATTAGCCAGAACAAATAGACAGACAGATAAAAAAATTAAAAAGTGTTCATTTTGTTTTTCTTGTATACATCCATATGCACTTAGTAGAAAGCGGTTATTTTAATATAACGAACAGACAGTCTAATTTTATTTATTTGTATAGATGTATACCTATATTGTAAATTTCGAAGATTAGCCGGACCTCTTAATTTTAAATGGATAAACGCCTAAATCCCAGTGTTATCCTTAGCCGTGTTGGCCGAGTGGTTCGAGCAGTTGCCTGCGACGCAAAGGTCGCAAGTTCGAATCCCGACTGTACCAATGAGTTTTTCTGAACTTAAGTACAGTGATTAGTCACACCACGAACTTTACGGTGAAGGAAAACATCGAGAGGAAACCTGCATACGTCTGTGAAGTAATTTCATGGCGTATGTATAGTCGTGCTTGAGTAACGGCGATGGACTCGCCATCTATCACGTTGGCACCTAAAATGTATCGCTGGCGGAAAGTGGGTGTGTACTACCTATACACCTCTGCCTGCCCCTTCGGGGACCCTTGTGGGAAGGCGTGAGGAATATCTTAATAATCTTTAGGAGAGTGGAGATGGCAATCCAAAGTTCTACTGACCAATAACTCCATGCTTGTTCGTGATAGGTGAGACGAGGCAGGATCTCACGACCGTCCCAGTGGTAGGGTCCACTTCTTTAGCGAACCTCGGGTCTTTGTACGCGTCTCGCACGTTGAGGGTCTTGCCTGTGCGAGCGACCAGCCCTGCCGGTGTCTGTTCCATGCTAAGGCTAGAAGATAAATTCATTCTATAGCCAGTGCCGGTTAAAATATATCAAAATAATGGTATTCGTATACAACTAACGCCATCTAGTTTATTGCCCTTAGTACTTGATCTGTTTGCAACTGTCATTTCCGCCACTAATAAAGTCAGTCTTGTTGCAACAGCTATTGGTTTTTCGTTGTGCCATCCACGAAGACGTGCCCCACTATTCTTCCTTATAGCTTATAGTGTACCTTCCACTAATGCTTGAGTATTATCGGTACACACTGATTACGTGCACACGCACACTACAATTAATAGACTCGAGCCATAATCCCGCGACCCCCTCGACTATAAATTGTAGGGGTCCGTCTTCATGTATGGCACTATCTATACCAATCACAGGGGTGGGAGATGAGAGATGCTATCGCATATGCTATATCTCTATTCACCGCGACTAAGAGTTGAGAAGTTGAAGAAGCTTTAAATACTGGACGTACAATAAACACCTTCTATTTGATGCGAGTGTATGGGACGAGACCCGAACCAAAATATTTTATTCAACGCAAGGGACACAGGGAACACTTATTGAACCCTTAGACACGGCAACCCTGCAACTTCACATATACGTCTGGATGGAAAAGTATATTTCAAACCAGACAGAGCTACAAGACTGATTTTGGTAGAGACAATTATACATACATACATATCATCACGCCAAGTCCCTAACGGGGTAGGCAGAGAGTATAGAGCGCCAGTTCTCTCTAGACTTACATACCTCTTTCGCTTCGTCCACATTCATCAGTCTCTTCATACATGCTCGTCGGTTTCGAGTACTCTTAACGTTCCCGTCCTTCAGAGTCCGATTATTAGACAATTATCTTCTATGCATATGTAGGGTAATACCTATACTAGTATTCACAGTACTAGCTTTGCTTGGGTGAAAGAATAAAAGCTTCTAAAACACGATCGCAGCGCCACCTATCGGGTCCTAGTCCTAATCGGAATTTAAACCATTATCGAATCCACCTGAAGACACACAGAAAAATTTCATTAACATCGGTCCAGCCGTTTAGAAGGAATTCAGTGAAAAACACATGCACCTCATGCAAACATGAGGGATTAAACCCATTATGCTGCCAACACACTATAACTCTCCGAACACAGAGTAGCAACGCGCAAGTGATACTTCGGTATCGTGGAAGTAAATAGGCTACGGTAACCGTTTCCCATCAGGTGGGCCGCATGCTTGAATGAAAAAAAAAGACCAGTCCGTCGTCATGAAGACGATGCAATAAACCAAAATATTTAGTAACATCGACCCTATTCCATCAGAACAATATACCAGTCCAGCTCCCTAGCTCGAGATTTTGTAACGGCTCAAGTCGAGGTCCGAACCTCGTTACGGGTATGTTACCCTGTGTTGCTTAGCACCTAAGAAGTCCCTGGCTTTAGGCCTTTTATATTGTAAAAAATTGTTTACTTAATTTTCACCCTCTTGCGAGGCATGGTCGTCTTCTCGGAGGCCCAGCCATCGTCCCACATGTCTGCCTGGAGGTGTTCCCCGATGTGCTCCGAGTCTATTATGAAGAAACTACTGCGCATGGCACTCAGGAACGATTTCACCACTGCCTGCCAATATTACACAACATTATACAAGAAGATAATAAAAAACCTTGCGACAATTCTACACAAAATGACATAGCATAGTAAGTTAATCAAAACTTATGCTAGTAGAAATAAGACGACGATATAATAATAATAATATATCCTTTATTTTACAAACTTGTTGTATTGTATGAGATGCTGTATTCCAAAAATAAATGTAGATCAAATTATACTAATGAAATGGACTTTTACGCGGGTAAAACCGCGGGGCACGGCTGGTTTTAACATAGACCTTCTAAATTTTTCCATAAACTTTCTAATTTTTTCCATAAACTTTCAATTTTTTTCTATAAACCTTCTAATTGTTTCTATAAACCTTCTAATTTTTTCTATTAACTTTCTCTTTTTATGTCCATAGGAATATCCATGTTAGAAAAAAATTCTATACCAGCATATCAGTAAGCATGGTGTCAATAGAAGCAAGGTCACAGAAGTAGTTCTGCAGCAGTTCCCTCAGCTCCGTGTTCAAGTGCGACGTCTTCTGGAGAGTAATCCTGGCCTGTGCCTGGTGAGCCGCTGCGCCGGCCCAGCAGGCCACACTGACTACAGTGTACACTGTGTTCTGAGGAAAATATCACAAAGCTATGTAGGTACATCGCAAATACATACATATCATCACGCCTAACGGTGTAGGCAGCGAGTATAGAGCGCCAGTTCTCTCTAGACTTACCACTTACGCTACGTACACATACATCACTCACTTCATACATGCTCGTCGGTTTCGAGTACTCTTGAGTATTGACGTAGTCCTTGAATGCCCGATCCATTTGATCTAGGTAATTGGAACGTGGTCTTCCTCTACCTCGCCTTTCACACACTTTCATATTGCAGGTAGGTTTAGTCAATCTTTCTTCGATCATCAATTCTATATGTCTTAACCAATGTAACATACCTTTCTGCATCCTTACTAAAGATAAGTTTAAAGTTTTGCCTGTCTTTTTAGACAGACCGAAACCAAACAGATGACTGGCTCGCCTCATGTGTAGTTCCTATAGTTATTTACCGGATCATAGGGCTCGTCATAAGTCCTGTACAACTCCAGGACGGCATGGCACTCTCCATCTGGCTTCACCACGGGCATACAGAGAGCCACCTTCGCGTCAATCCATTTCAGGCCCTCCGCGAACCGCCTGTCTCGTGGTACGTCTTCTAGAAGTAAGAACTCCTTTGTAGCGGCCGCGTGGGCTGCAGCCACTTTACCTTCCTCTGGAACATAACAATTCAAATAATACTCATTAATATTAATAATTAGTTGTAACGCCACGCTAAGCTTTGGCACGTATGATAGTATATTTATAGATTAGTCTAGTGTCAAAATTTTAGCTCAATCGGTGTTGATCTTTTCGTGTTTTTGAAGCGTACACAAACCAACACAACATGTTTAATATGTCGATGATAATCCTTCTGCTGCCAACACAATATAATAATCCTCCTCCACCCCAACGAGCTCATTATTGGAAACCTTATTCATCGCATAGGAACACACAAAACAAAAAAGTGTGATATTTGGCTATGGACTTCTATAAGGCAAATTCGAACGGGAAACCCGTGCCCTGCCTCTCTTATTTTACTTAAGTAACTGATGTACATTCAAAACATTTAGCAAAATTCAAGAATGAAAGATTTGAATGATATTCTTACAAGCACGACTCTAAAATATATATCTGGCGGAAAGTGTGTGTGTACTATCTATACACCTCTACCTACCCCTCACCTTGTAGGAAGGCTCTATTATTTATATATTCTTACCTATGGGTATATTAACTTCGTGTCTATCAGGATTTTTCGCGTTATGCGGCATTAGAATAATCTCGTTTCTAAGTTTGTTTACGGTGTATAGGAAAACGCCTGAAAAAGATAAAGAGCAATATAAGACGAATGTGAATAAATATCAACGGTTTTCAATCAGGCGTCACTATTCTTGTACACTTTAATTGCCTACCTGACAAAGGCGGACTTATAGTCACCCTAAACCATGAAATTCTAGTCGTACACACACTTTAATTTGTTACCTGTGATTGGTAAATCTTATATTATTTAACTTTCTTAACAACAAAATCGGTTCAGAAGTATCCTTAAAGAAAAAGATAAATCCATAAAATAATATAAACATTTGCCACGTTTAACCCCTACTACCTAATATCTGTTCACGCAGGACTGTGTGATGTACATACATCTTCTTCTTCTTTTAGTGCCTCTCCATTTAGAAGGTTAAAGGTTCGCCGTCAGTTCAGACAAAAGCTTTTGAAATGTGGGCTTACAGGAGTATGTTGGCTATTAGCTGGACTCATAGAGTGACCAATGACGAAGTTCTCCATCGAGCTGGTCAGAAACGGCAAATCATGTACATACTTAATTAGAGTAATTCAACCTAAATCGAGTTTGAGACGTATTTCGGACTAGCTGTGCCCGCGTGGATTTTAACAAAAAAAATATTGTTCAGTTTCTAAAATAAAAGTAGCCTGCCAGATCTGCCAGTGAAAGTCCCGTCAAAATCGGTCTAGCCGTTTCAGGGGTTAACCAGAACAAACAGACAGACAGACAAAAATTTTAGAAATGATAATTTTTTGGTATATGTATCGTGTCGGTTATTTTAATAGTACAAACAGACACGCCAATTTTATTTATTTGTATAGATTACACAAGTGGCAATCTTCATAAACTTTAACATTAGTAGAAAGACCCTGAAGAAGGAGGGTGGAAAAAAAGAGTACCAGAACTAGAAGTGACAGTTTTCAGGACCATCGCAGTCTCGTATAGCAGCGAGTCTAAATCCACAGTATCTTCAAGAAATACATTGAATCTGTTCATATCAAGATATCTCCCAGCCTTTTCCTCGTCTGCCTTTTGCCCCCTGCGTTCTATCTGAGCGTAAGGTGCTATAACTCTTCTAGTAACTTTATCAAGCTTCTCGGAGGGTACGAGGAAATGAGAATGGACCTTGGATACAGATACATTGGGCGCTCGCCTCGTGTTAGATTCTTCGCACTGGTTTATTGTATCAAGTCTACTTTTAGTAGATTTTACATTACGAGGCGTTGGGTCGTGCATTTTAGTACCGTTTTAAAAAATAATGGATCAATCAATATCGTTATCAGAAAGTCAAATTTGACTTCTCCATGTAATGCGCACTTGAAACAATTCGTTGAATCTCCAGAGTTGGACATAGACAACATTTGACAGTTCTTTATTTAAAAACAATCCGACCCGGCTTGATGGTCAAAAGTAGGTTCACTATCCAACCTTTCATTATTACGGGTTATATTATATTGTAGTTTTTTTCGGAATCATGTAAGATGTGTCACTGCCGAACGAAACTTTTATAGAAGTGAAGCAGTCTGCATATAATGGTCTAAGAGCCCGTGAACCTCAGACAAACTTTCAGTTTTTATAAAATAACGAAGGTCTGGGGTCCACGAGCTCTTGCTCCATAAGTTTCGGTAGTCGTACTTAACGTACGTAAAACGTTAACCGCTTTGATGGTGGAGTCTGTGGTTTCCTAAGACCACAGACTCACCATCTGTTATATTGGCACCTTTATCACGTTTATGTTGTCTATCCAGTATGGTTACTCGCCCCGTGTTGGAGTAACGGCAACAGACTATCTATCTTTAGCAATAGCTCCTGAATATATCCCCTCTTCGGGACCTCTAGATTTGTATTTATATATAGGTATATCTGCAAAAAGGGAGTAGGCAGAGGTGTGAAAGTGGTGCCTACACCTACTTTCTACCAGAGATATATTTTAGGTGCCAACGAGACAGTCATGGCGAGTCCATCGCCGGTACTCCAACACGACTATACGTACGTCTTTACATATGTATATAAAGCTCCAATTATATAATTATATACCAAATGAAAGTCATACAACTTTTGCCTTTATTTCGTTCACAATACTTATAAGTTACAAAAAAAACATTATCTAAAGAAAAATTTGAACATATTCCCAAGTGTAAACATTTATTTACTATTAATATACTGTTTTCTTTAAGTACACTATAGTGTACCTAATGAAAACTGCCCATTATACCACTGCACCAAAATTCATATGGAATAGTACGGAAGTTTCAAGTATTTGATTTTCTTGCCAAATTAAATATCTATATATATGCAAATTAATTTATTGTAATGCATGTCATATTAATACAAATATAATAAAATATTGCTCATATATATTATTATAAACATAGGCATCATCAGGTATTAGTCGATGTCATTGATATCATAAAATATAATGGCAAGGAAAACTGGAGCATACCATAGATTCATTATGGCGCGAAATTGAAATGTCATTTTTTTCAAACTTGTTTTTTTTTTGCTTGAACTCATCAGTATTTAATTAAATAGTAGTCTGCTCATCAGAAACTTCCCGAGCAGAGAGTAGAGCGCCAGTCTTCTATAGGCTCACATGATTATTTCTCTTCCACATTTATCAGTCTCCTTATTACATGATCGCTGGCTCGTATCCTTAACGTTCCCATCCTTGAGTGTTAAATAAATGTGGTAAATGGACTTGGTCATCCTCCACCTCTTCCTCGTGACACTCGCGTTGTTTTTCAATGTTTCTACCCTTATAATCGTAACAAGCCTTTCTGTGATTAACTGAAAGGCTTGTTACGAATTTTACTAATTATTCTATAGTCGATACCATTTATGTGCAATAATACTCTTTTAACTTAACTGAACTAGGCAAAGCACGGACTACAAGTATCAGTGACGAACACAGTGAATAATATGAGGTATTGTTCACTATTAAACAACATTTGACATATATTCCTAAATATACACATTGAAACACATTGCAAGTTTATGTTAGAGTTTTTTTCTTGCAATTTTTCTGTTATATCTGTGAGTATACAAGGGTGCCTTAGGAAGTAGGGCAATTTCTGTTATATATGAAGAAGAAAAGTAAAACTGAGAAAATATATGTGCTAAGTTGTCTTTTTTTGCATAAAAATCAGCTGTAATGTAAACTTCATGTAGGATTTACCTAAGTTTATTTAATTACCATATTAAAAGTATGTAAAAAAACCCTAGCCAAGTTTTGAAGTGAGTATTGACTTTTATAATCTAAGATTTTGTTATCTTTGTAGCTATTTGTTATATTGCATCAACATGGATTCTATTTTCTGAGACAACCTGTATATACTTACTAGGACAACAGTGGCACACTGATACATGTACAAAACTTATATTGTACTTGTGCAAAGGTTAAACCCATACATATAACATGAAACCTAAAAAAAATATCCTTTTGCAGGAAATTAATCGTAAGCAGGGGCAGGGTGACGACATTCTGGCACTCTGCCCCTGCTTACGAAGCCACCAAGCATATCAGATATTGTTCTTTCTTAATATCCCTTAGATAGCAAACAAGCTTGACGGGTACCGATTATGCTGCTAATGGATACTTGCAACGCTACGCATGCTTGTTGGTTAATCACAATAATTTACATGTGTATTCTTAACATTTTAATGTAATCTCAATTATGATGTGACAACCATTTTAATAATAGACATCCTATGAGCATTTTTCAGTTCACAGTAAATTTGATAATAGGAAATTCTACTTAACATAACATTAATGAAATTCATACAATCAATGACATTATAAAATATTTCATACACAGCTGGGCGTAGTTCATATAAATAGAAATAAATATATATTCTTTTTCTACACAGTTGCCATAACTTGTACAGATGTGGAGGTATGGGCATGAAAGGAAGTAGGAAAGGAAAGGAAGTAGTTTAAGAGAGGTAGGGCATAACGGGCTTCCCGTTCGAATTTGGAGCTGCCTGACTGGGGCAGGACCTCCACCTTATAGAAGTCCGTAGCCCATTTATTGTGTTGTGTTCCTACACGGTGAATAAGGTTTCCAGTAATGAGCTCCTTGGGGTGGGGGGAGGATTGCTGTATTGTGTTGGCAGCAGAGGATTAGTCTCATTATGCTGCCAACACAGTACAACTCTCCGAACACAGAGTGGCAATGCGCAAGTGATACTTCGGTATTGTAAGCGTAAATAGGCTGCGGTAACCATTTTCCATTGGGTGGGCTGTATGCTTGTTCGCCACTCTTGTTGCATAAAAAAAAAAAAATAGGACCATTGTCCTGAGTTCTTATATACTAGAGATCACACTTAAATTATTTTGTGAATTTAAATACTTAG
>JACCPG010006829.1:0-25404 GCA_016069955.1 Drepana arcuata | reverse complement strand
CCACCGTACTTGATCATCTCAGCCGTAATCCCATCTATTCCCGCAGCTTTTCCACATTTCAGACTCCTTATCGCACTTACAATCTCTCCCATACTTATATGTGATAGTGCTCATGCATTAAATATATTAAAAAGTTAGTTAAGTTATAAAGTTCTTGTTATGATAGATTACATCGTATAACCTCTGCGGTAATCAATAGCACCTGGGAACCAATTTGGTCAGTAGAACTAACTATAGTGACTTGGTAAATACATCTTACGTACATAAACGTCGTCTGCAACTCGGCAGCTATAGATGTATGGGAAACCAATTCTCACTAATATATAATAATAAATAATATATCCTCACGCCTTCCCAAAATACAAGGCCAGCGCAGCTCCCTTGCTTACGAACCAGCTGCTCCATAATTCAAGCCCCATAAGGCGTGCTATGGTGCTTGTCTGAAGAGACTATTGAGTTTCGCTACTAGTGACTAGTTAAGTAACTTAAGTTTCTGGAGCTCGTGCAAGTCTACTTTAGCCGTGTTGCGTAGTAAACTTCAGTAATTACCATAAAATTGGACACATTTTTGGTTCACATAAGCTTTTATCTGAGTTTTGGGTTACGTGTGTGTTTTTGATTATTCTTTTTTGAAACAGGTTCATATTTGTGGTATAAGTGGATGGATAACTGTTGCATGTAGTTTTTACTAATGTCACAAAATATACTTGAAGCTTTAATATTCTGGATATTTTTATTGCCTGGAATTTTTAGTGAAAATGGCGTTCCTGCGGCATTTGTCATAAAAATTTAGTTTCATTTTAATTTTAACAAGCATTCAGTCCGACACAAATAGTTGTAGCGTAAACTGTGATACAGTATGGAGGTATAGTATATTGATGTTTGGTTATGTAACAACAACCCCACCGCAACTTAACCCCCAACTTCCCATCTGCCGACAGCTGCTTCACATTGTTACCAATTGTGCACCAAGACATAGTTTGTATTATCTAATAAGCCCAGTACACAAACCATATTATGAGCCATTAATGGGTTGAGCTCTTTCGTTCTTTAATTAAAATCTGTGATAAACTCGATGTAATATAAAGATATATGTGTGCCCGCGGTTTTACCAGCTTTCCATTTAATTATATTATATTATTATTATTATATACCGCATATCTATAGTAATATACTGTTACTATAAGGACAGAGTTCGTTTGTTTATGTCAGATAATGCGGAGATTTTTAAAATATATTTCTACTAGGCTGTTTTTTGAGGAAAGCTCAATAAGCTTATATACATTTATTACATGATACAATATAATATATTGTATCATGCTACAATATTCTATAGCATAAGTAAATTATAATTAAATGGAAAGCTGGTTATAGTAACAGTATATTACTATAGATATGCGGTATATACAAGTCCGGAAATCCAGTGAATACCATCTGGACTTATGTCACACAGGATAAACTTAACCATGGAGTTATAATAAATAACTCCATGGTTTATCGATCGGTCCTGCCCGTTTGCGCGGAACATTGGGCGGCTGATGATCTGGGTGAATCTTGTTAAATACCTATAAATAATTAGAAGCTGAAAACTCGTACGTGTATTTGTGTAACTGTTATAAGCCCCTTATTTCTAAGCTTTATACAATTGTTCCTAACGATAGGTAAGTAAATTCCTCTTGAGGCTATTCAACAGTGATTCCTTCAAATTCTAGTTCATCATTTTGACCATATAATTGCCTATTTTCCACCATTCACAATATATAGTATATATATTCACAATATGTATAATAGGTAATTGTGAATGGATTGTTGCGTTATTATGAAGTAGTGTGATAAAGGTGCGGGGGTGGGTACATCGAGCGACGCCTGCGGGGCGAGGCATTCACTCGTTCTGCACTGCAAGTCGGTTACGAACTCGCGTCGCGTCCGCTGCACGGTGCGACCGCTACTAGCCTACTTCCCAGGCCGCCGGTTCACTCACTCACTCATTCTTTAGTCACACGGCAACACTCGCAGTTGCGGTACAAGTCTTGTGCGAATGAACCTGCTTCACATTTGCTAGACATTAAATTGATCCTTTGAGCCTCCTATATTTAGGTTCCCTAATGTGGCAATTCGGCACACAACGAGGGTGGTTGCAACAAATATTTTAATATTGACATCGGTAGTGGTGTACCCAATTGACCCGACGTTGTCTAAGTGCATCCTCATTGGACGGTCGCTGTTTTACGACCAACTTATGGCTTACAGAATGGCGAAATTCCGCAGGTATGAATAATTTACACAATAAAAAAAACAGATTCCATGTAAAATGTATGTATCTATATAACCGGCAACGAGAATATAACTTATTCGATTAGCGATTCCTTAATTAAAATAATACATGTAAGCAATCTTTTGTTGTTGCGAGTTTACTCTTTAGTAGATCGACCGGTTTAATTGGAATATATTCACAATTATTTTTATTCTTAGACACGTGGTGCGTAATGTAAAATGGCGGCTAACTATCGCCACAGTCCCGCCCTACCAAGCTGTGGCTGGCTATACGCGCCATGAATCATTTTACTCCTGATTATTTACGTTTCCTCCTCGTAAATTAATCTCCGGTCCCCCTTCGGCTTACTCTTTCGACTTCGATCGAATCGAATTCAATATCCATTATATTAACATTTGTTGCAACTTCTTACTCATTGGCAGTAACTTTATATACTGTCTCAATTAGAAAGGAGAATAAGAAATTTTAATGCTAATCATACTTCATGCTGGAATCAGAAGTATACATTTGAAAATTGAGAATGTCTCTCTGTTTTAGTAAAGTATGCTAAATCCAAATTAAAGATGAACACAGGTTAGCACTTAAGTTCTTTGTTTTATAAGTACATACCTACAAACTGAGTGCTTTTTAACCGATATCGATTGAATGTGATAATACTATATCAATATTAGGGGCTTAAGTATTGATCCAGGGTCGCACATGCCAGCGAGATATTATTTTAGTAAAAACTAAGAATCGTTTTATAAACCTGTTAAAACAATCACCACTCCAGAGTTAAGACTCACTCAAGATTCGACGTCTCGTCAGATTTTATATTCATTTGGGTCTAGGCCCACTAACGCGACGTTGCTACGAACTACATATCGTAACCAATCTGATATCCGAGCAGTAAACGTCGTTTTCATGATAATCTCAACAATATCGTTGGCGTTATCTATCATTTTGGCTGCGCTCATTGTCGTTATTATAATATTTAATTTTAATTTCTGGTTACGCCTTTGTCTGCGAGGATTAGATTTTTAATTGTTTAATATCTTGTCTGTTAATTATCATCATCATAGTTACTTACCAATAAGTATCATTCCCTATTTCACCACCTTAACGTAGTCAATGCCCTTCTCCCACTTAACACTATGTCGAAATCGTTGAACATTAAAACATATCAGACAGGCGAGTTAAGTTCCAAATTATAATACATATTAGTATAATATAGGTATTGTGCCGATAACCGATAATCATGGGGAAAAAGTTGGATATATTGTAAGATTATTCTTTAAAAAAAATCCGCTGTACAATTTGAAACATTTACGATGGTAACAAAATCAAAGTTACGAACAAGTATTTTGCTTTTCCCGCAACGGGTTTGCTAGGGCTCCCGAAGGTAGGTTTTAGAAATCTCCCGATAAAGTTCTGACGTTCTGCCGGAATATTTAGAAAAAATACGCAGACACTACGCATTTTCATACAAATATGCGGAATCTTTATTTCTGAACGGAATAATCTTTAAGAACCGGTCAACATTTTGGCATGTTGAATATAATTGTCTCTAAGACATATAATAACATATCCTCACGCCTTCCCACAATGGTTATAACAACTTAATTTTAGCTTATTAACAAAGGTTCAAAGTTCCGCGCATAAAAATTCGAACAAATAACTCATCCGCGCTCGACCGGTCTGGTTTGTCTTCGTAATATTATACTACCTACTTAGAATAATGTGTTATTGCTTTGTCCTTCTTCCAGGTGCCATAAATCTCTATTAAAAAAAAAACATTTTATTTCGTTCACCGTTTAAAGCAAGAAACCATAGCAAACCAGTTTCTTATGTATTTACAATATTAGTAGGGGGCAGTCCATTAATTACTTCAGGAAGGGGGGGGGGGTCAAGCCGAACCTCAACCGATGCTACGTGTGGGAGAGAGTGGTCTCTTCAATTTTCTGGATAAAACAGTAACTTTTTCCATACATTAAGCAATTTTGCTTAGTAAACCGGGCTACCCGCTCGCGGTCACATTAACTTGACGCATCGCTGGAATGCGAGGCCCTGCCCGCTTCCCCCCGCATTCCCTTAGCTCGCCCGGCAATCGTCAGTATGGTTAGCATCTCTGTTACCGATACGCGCGTCGATATGTTGACTAGTTTTCTGTTGCTATTGTTGTTATTGGATATTTTGTTACGTTTTCGTTATTGTTTAAGTTTGGACTGTTTTTGTTAATTTTGGACAATTTTTGTTACTACTAATTTTTTAACATGGGGAAATCTATACACTATGAAGGGAGAAATCTTGTGTTGAAAGTGTTTTAAAACAAACAAAATAGTTTTCAATTATATTGTATAAAAAATACATGATGCAACATATTGCAAGATTAACAAATAAAACCTATGCTCCAAAATAAAAAATATAGTTTTTATTTAGCTACATGCTTTTTTTTCGCACCGTACCTGACCGCCAAAATGACGTCATCAAAGCCATGCGTCAAGTTAATGTGACCGCGTTGTAATTTGGACTTTGGCATCTCGCTAATTCAATACAGCGTTAGTTTTCATCGAATCGATGGGCCGTGGATTGACTTGTCATCCCTGTATTGCTGAAATCCTCGCAGACCATGTGAGGTGACAAATGGATTTATTTGTAGTTTCGCGTCTCGTGTCTTTAGTCACAAGCAAAACTAGCAGCATTGCCACGCTGGATAGCAATGCTGATTCTCTGAGCGAGATATGTTCCAGCCCGCCTGTCATGAGAGGCCTCGACTAGACGGCGCGAGACCTCTTTAAAAAGATGGTGAGCCTCAGGACCCCAAGGCCCCAAAGTTTCAACCGCTAATGCAGCAAATATGTACCCTGACCCGAGACAGGCATACTTGCGGCGCTTGAGGCTCTCCTGCTGACCAGCAGCGGCGCCGGCCGCCACCGATGTGTCAGGAAGACGGGAAGGAGCCAGTGTATCGACACACGTAGCATCCCACACTAAGGGCCGACCCATCCTCCATGGCATCAAAGACATACCGTCCGGCCTCCGGCCATCGCCGCGAGCGAGACCGACTGTTTCCAGCACAGCAGGCACGCCGGCGCTGACCAGAGCCCGGCGTATCAAGTCATTTATAGAGGAATGACGTGATATCCGGCCGGCACTGCTGATGCAGGATAGGCCATAGTGTCCAGAGTCATTGACAATATCCCCGCAGTGACACCGATGTGGGACAATACATTAAGCGCCTAAACGTAGGCTCGCACACAATCTGAAGGTTGCATCATCTAAGAGCGTACCGATATTAAAAGAGGGCAATGCATGAAGCCAGAGTCCGGACTCCCATCTAGCGATTGCCAGGAGACGGGCTCTATGAGCAGAGTTGAATGCACTATCGAGAAGTGCATTATAGGCCAACCTACTGATAGGCTCATCCCATTGTTTTTGTATGTGCGGACTAAGGGGAACGTCTGTGTTTGGGCATGCCATAATCCAGGCATCTCTGGCCTCAGCCAAGTGCGAAACCTCACAGCCACTAAGTGACGTAACATTTTATTTAGACTACATAATATCCGAATTACAAAACATATGAACACACTTCCAGCAGATACTTAGCTATTAAGCAATTAACCAAAGTAAGCATACAATTACCTAGCTGTGATGGTGCCGTATCGAATAAGAAAATATACCTTTGTGTGCTATACATATTTCGCTTTGTTATATAGATGGTGAAGTTACTGAACTTGTCTAATATATATTGAATCAATTGAAGTACGTTAAGATTTTAATTATGCATCCGGGCCGTCTTCGCTCGGGTGTTCAACACATTGAGGTAATAATCTAGAGACGTTGTGAATGGCGCGCGGGTGGCGGAGGCGGGGAGTGCCATGGCTGCGAGCGTCATTGTAACGCAGCTCGTTTTTGTCGGGTTAGCTGGAACCAAGTACTGAACCGTTGGCGGCGCGCGTTGTGTTGCTCAATGTACGGTGCTCGCGCAGCGAGGCAGACTAATCGTTCGCGGTGCTCGTAGCGTTGCAGTGAGTGAACTACTGAGTGTTACGATTAGTGACGAAGTTGCGAGGGCGGCGCGGATGATGTCATCTCCGCCATTTTGTATTGTAGCGCAAGTGACTGCTATCGCTTGCGCTGCTCGTAGAATGAGTTACAAATTGCTGCTCATGCACATAGTTGTTGCCGGCGTGATGAAACTGCGATTGTATCTGTGGAGAAATCACGAACGAAAATATACAAAACGGACCATACAACCATTAGTACCATGACACACTCTGTGAGTCCAAAAAAATAACACTTCGTGAAAATTTACATAGACAAATGTTAACTAAAATTGATAATGGTGAGTGTATATATTAGCAACAGAAGCAGTATATGGCTCATTCTAAGTTAAGAGGTAATATGTTGTATGAAGTGACGGCATGGATTTTTTTTTATATTTTTAATTAATAAGTAATCTTTTTTATAGTAACCTTTAAGTTGAACACGCTTACAAAGTCAATTTGTTGGTTTTATCTCGTTTTATAAGTGACCAGGGTAGAGACAATGTACAGGGGAGGATACTTTATGGACTGGGAAGAGTGATAGACATATTAAAAACAGGGTTATTATTAAGTATCAACTTTATTCATTTATTTTATTTTATTATGAGTTATTTACAATCAGACTTGTAATTTATTTGCAGTCTTTTTATATAAATTTTATGTTTCTTAAGCGCCGGGTACAAAACTTAAAAAGGTTCTTACTTTTCCTTTCCATCGAAACAAAAATATCTATAACTATACTATCAATAATCAATAATAAAATATAAAAAAACAAAAACTTTTGTAAATAAAATTTTTAATTAAATACATTTTAATAGAAAGGTTTTAATAGAAACCTTATAAAAAGCATATATATATATATATTATGTATACTTCTACATACACTTTTATGTCCTGAAAATAGTTTAAATCAGCTGTGATGCGTTCGCTTGAAAAATGTGCGGCCTAACGATATTAGTTCGAATCTGCAATGAAGATATTTGAATAATGAAGCGACTGACGTGAACAAGGGTGTGATTGATGATGATTGAGAGATTGAAGATGAAGAATGGCATCATGCTACGTTAGTACATAGAGAAACAACGTGTGAATAAAGATTGACGTAACAGATAATGCGGGGAACTGTGTGGAAGAAGAAGCTGAGGAAGGTCACAAAGGCTTGGGAAGGTTTACAGGACATGTACTTAGATCAAATTGATCAGACCCTCTCATGGATGGGGACTTCGAGAGAACAGGAAACCGGCAGGTAGACTGAGGAAATGTAGATGAAGCGAAAGCGGTTTGTAAGTCTAAGAGTAAAGCGATAGTTCTCTTATCTGCCCACCACGCGAGGGACTCGGTGTGAATGTATTTAAATACCGAATGTGTATAGTCATTCATAATTAGATAACTAGTAGTAAATGGTCGTTTAGTTAATACTAATAGTTATTATAGCTTTAAATATTTCGTTGGTATTTATCTAGCGCGAAAATAAATATGACCATTAAAGATGTGTAAAAGTAGATATATCGCTTCTCACAGCCGATCATCAAAGGTTCTCATCAGTGGGCTACCGCTGCATATAAGGTTCGACAACATCGAGCCTCTGCTATCACAGTATGGCAACGTGCAGCATTGCGACAAAGCGAACTCACGCGACGCCAATGCCCAAGCAGTGTTTATTACGTTCGAGAGCCCGGAGCAGGCGCAGCAGTGAGTATATGAACTTAATGAATTTTATAATGGTCTTCTATGGTCGCTTGGTATCTTCTAATAACTTTCTACATGAGTGTGGCTTCCGGCTTACTTTCAGGTAATTATTAGGTTGATTCTGTTATTTGTCTTGGATGAGGGTTCGTGGTTTTTTAAGCTAGTTAGGGTAACTGCTAAAAATACAGTGTGACATGTTTACCATATCTAAAGTATCCCTAGTTTATAAACAACATGTAATTTAATAAACCTTGGATGAGTAAGGGGGCGTCCGTTAATTACGTAATTATCTTTTAGGGGGGAGGTGATCAAGCTAAATCTTTCCAAGCTAAAAGGTCTTAGCAAATATCACTTTTTTTTCTAGCAGAAAACGGTGTAAAATGTGAAAAATTATTTCAAGAAAGAACCGATTAAGATAAATGTAATTTTGTTTTCAATATTTATTTTTTAGTTTTATGATTGTGATTTAAAATTACGGTAATATTCAGAAATACTAGTATTAGCTAGTTAACATAGGTAATAGAATATATATTTTTTCTCAATAGGCCAACACGTTTACAGCCAAAACAAACATTTTGAAGAATCTCGCGTGGTATTAGAGAAGGGGGGAGGAATTAATGGACGCCTCCTAATTGCCATTCGTATAGTAATGCGCATGTGGGACGCAAAATCACTACTTAACCGCTTGTTAACTCTGGCTCGTAAACAAAACATCCACCACGTTTCCAAAAAAAAAAACACTAGTAAAACGCACGACAAAAAAAAAACGTATGAATTGAACTGTTCCTGGAGTGAGTACTCTCAACTTGTTACCTGATGTAATTCCTTCCATCTTTCCAACGCATTCTCATGTATGATGTATACCGCCTAATTAAACTTCTCTTGTCTTTCTTACTGTCGTAAGGAAATATGTCAATCCTTTGGTGGGTACTTATCATATTGTAGATATAATTACAGTTCAATAATTTGTTATAGGGCTATCAACGGGTTAAACGGATGCGAACTTGAAGGTAGCAGGATGAAGGTGGAGGCTGCCGAGCAGAATTCTCGTGGTGGGCGGCGTGGGCGTCCTGGCGGTGGCCGTGGTGGCGGCGCCACTGGCGGTGGCTCGAGGCCTACAGATTTTCCGTTGCGGTTGTTGGTACAAAGTGACATGGTTGGCGCCATTATCGGCCGTCAGGGCAGCACCATCCGCCTGATTACACAGCAAAGCCGTGCTCGCGTAGACGTTCACCGCAAGGACAACGTCGGCTCGCTTGAGAAAGCCATAACCATCTATGGTAACCCCGAGAATTGTACCAATGCTTGCAAGAGAATACTCGAAGTTATGCAACAAGAGGCCAACAACACTAACAAAGGGTAAGATTTTTTTGTTATTTACAATTGAGCTTGTTACAACGACAAAGTGGTATGCATCAATATACCCATTTGAATCCCAATAAAAACAATTGTGTGCTTGCAGTGAAATCTGCCTCAAGATCTTGGCGCATAATAACTTAATCGGCCGAATCATCGGTAAAGGCGGCAACACCATCAAAAGAATAATGCAAGAAACCGACACAAAGATTACTGTTTCTTCTATCAATGACATAAACAGCTTCAATTTAGAGCGTATTATCACAGTCAAAGGGACAATTGAAAATATGGCCAAAGCGGAGTCACAAATTTCAGCCAAGTTGCGACAGAGCTATGAAAACGATTTGCAGGTAGGGTACCTCTTTATACATACATACATATCATCACGCCGAGTCCCTAACGGGGTAGGCAGAGAGTATGGAGCGCCAGCGCCACCTCTTTATAAACATATGTAAATACAAATTTTCAAAGTCTAACCCTAGGATTTGCTTATAATTGCCTACAAACATGTACGTACGAACGTACTACACACAAATTTGCCTTGCCGAAATAGTAAGTTGATTCCTTTTTCAGGTGCTGGCTCCTCAAAGTATCATGTTCCCGGGCTTGCACCCGATGGCTATGATGTCTACCGGTCGCGGTTTCTGCGGTGCTCCACCACCATTCCCGCCGCCCATTTACGCGCCGCTGGCTGGCCAGGGAGGCGCTCAACAAGGCGCTGGTGATTCTCAGGTATTACAACATTACCTGATCTCCGAAGGGGAAGGAGTGTAGTAGTAGCTACACACCCATTTACCCCCGAAGATATATTTTAGGTGCCAAGATGTGATTGATGGCAATTCCATACGTGTGCATAATTATGTAGGTTTTCTCTTCTTGTTTTCCTTCGCTTTAACTTAAGTTCAGAAAAACTCAATGATGTAATCGCGATTCAAAAGTTTTTTGTGTTGTATACTACTTGAACCACTGGGCCACAACGGCTTTTAATTACGTATCACAAGTTTATAAGATTTGGGACCTACGTTGCCTTGAGCCAACCTGCACCCTTGCATCGCATTGCAAATAGTGGCTTAACCAGTAGTCTTGCTAATTGATAATATTGTAATGACTTAAAGTTTGCCCCTAAATGGAATTAATGAATTATATTAAAATCAAGTAGATAAGTGTGTAATACCCTGGACATATATATATATATATATATAACCTTTTATTTACATCGCTTTGGCGAGCTTGGTTTGTTTGAAAGAGAAGAACGTTGCGCATTTGAATGGAGGCTTGTTAGATATGGTGTTTATCCAGGAAAGCGCTTGTGCCCGCGTTGTACACGTGTCCGCCCACGAAGGCCTAGTCCTCTCTGACGTCTACCATCCGCCGCTGGATATTGAGGTAAGTGTCGATACGGCGTTGTACCACCGAGTCATATTCCCAGCCGGAGACTGGAACTTCAATTAGTGTCAATTCATTGTTATACGATATGTCTTAGTCATGATTTGGTATCTCTTGGGATATTCTACAAGACAGACCAGCAACTACTATGAATACTTTTGTTTACCACGAGGATAGCCCAAGTGCGAGTCGGTTTTGATGGGTTTCGTTCCATATTGCTGCAGGGTAATTCTTAATCTATTAAAGTATCTTTCTATTGCGGTTCTGAATATACACGGAGCTATTGGATTGTATTGATCGACTTAAAAAAAGTAACATGTAAGTTTCATGTAAGTATGTGAGCCGCTTAATTTTTTTTATTATTATTTGCTGTAAACGTAGTATACCACGTTTACAGCAAAATACGATACAACCAGTTGACTGACAGACGGATGGTCGATCCGACGTACTGAGGAGACAGTAATGGGGTCCTGTTTGCACCCGGGTTCTGCACCCCAGTAACTAAATTTCCCGTATCAGGATCGAAAGTAGGCAGTAGTAGGTAGGTAATAAAATCCCAGATTGGTTTACTAAATATATGATATTGAATATCAAGTAATAAAATTTGGAAATAAAGGCGAATAACTTTAACTTTGTGCTCAATTTGTTTTCATTAGTCCTAAGAGGACTTTAAACCTAAATCCATTCAATGTAATCCAAATAGAACTGAGCTTTCGTGTTTAATATAACATTGGTATATTAACAAGAACGCACACAGACCTCCGAGGCAGGCTCCATGTTCGTGCTTAAACGCCGTGTGACTATGATGGTCAGAACCAGACTGTTAGTTAATGTACTTCACACCCTATGGGAACTGCATCCCAATAAGTAGATTACACGTATTAGGATGACTTTTTGGCGATAAAAGCTCAGATTGATTTACTTAAGACATGATTTTGAATATGAAACTTAACTACACAAAATTTGGAAAAAGCGAATAAACACTAACTTCACACTCAATTTGTTATCATGAGTACTTAGACCTTAAACCTCAATCCATACAACTCAGCTTTCGGGTAACATATAAACTTTATACATAATTTTTAATAAAACAAAATTGGTATATTGTGTAGAAACGCATACAGTCCTCCAACCCAAGTATAAGTCCATATGCTGTTCGAACCTAGTGTGACTTGTGACTACGACGGTGAGAACCAGACTGCTTAATATGCACTCCATACTCAACGCTTGCCTGGATATTTACCCTGAATGTGCTTGCGGATGGATCGATGGATATCTTGTTTCGTATGTTTGAAGTTCTGCAAAAAGACTGTATGACAATATGAAAGTGTTGAAATGTTCCTATTTAGTGTGTGTGGCATGAAACCGTACTAATAATTGTAAATAAGTGTATGTTAGATTGTATAAATCGTGGTTTGAAATTGTTCTTTTGATATGTTTGCAGGAAACCACATACTTATATATTCCCCACAATGCAGTGGGTGCAATCATCGGCACTAAGGGTTCCCACATTCGCAACATTATCCGGTTCAGCAATGCCTCTGTGAAGATAGCCCCCTTGGAGCAAGACAAGCAGGTCGAGAACCCTAACAATGCCCAGCAGGAACGCAAGGTTACCATCGTTGGCAGCCCAGAGGCTCAATGGAAGGTAGGGATATTATTTTAATAATACATTCGGAAGACAAAAAAGTATTCAAAGTATATAATAGTAACGATATACATTTATCATTTCAGGCTCAGTATCTTATTTTCGAGAAGATGAGAGAAGAGGGATTTATGTCTGGCTCGGACGACGTCCGACTAACAGTGGAGATAGTAGTAGCATCCTCCCAGGTTGGCAGGATCATTGGCAAAGGTGGTCAGAATGTTCGTGAGCTGCAGCGTGTGACCGGTTCGCTGATCAAGTTGCCGGAGCAGCCTCAGCAGCAGGGTGGCCCACAGCAAGACCACGACACCACCGTGCACATCGTCGGGCCCTTCTACAGCGTACAGGTACAGCCTACCGCACACTTACATGTACATTTAATGTTAAACGTATTCTCGTTATCGAGCGTCATCGTCGTCATTTTGGTATTCATGATTACTAATACTGGAAGTATTATTTCCTTGCTACTGCGAAATGGTTTTAATTATACATATTTTTTAAGTGTTGGTGAATTATACACATGTAGTTACAAGTCCAATAACTCAGTTTTAGCTATTTAAATTACACTGAAGATAATGCGACGGAGCGACGTATTTAAAGGGTTATGTGAATAAAGATAAGTACATTTTGCTAATTGATGCGTTGCGAAATTGTGATCAACCGCCGATATATTGCCGATACCGTGTGTACGACGACTCAGTCTCATAACAAGATATTTACATTTTGTAGCGGGCATCTGAAGCCGGATGAGACATAATCAAGAAACAGCCTGTGTAGGGGTTCGATGATCACTCTGTGAACCAATGAAATGGCTCTGCATGATGGCTATATCAACTTTGATTTATACCTTTGATGATGCTACGTAATTAGGTGAGTTAACCTTCAGTATTCATTCCGATGGTAACAAAAGCGGATGTTACCCACTATATTAAAAATAAATATTTGTATAAAACAAAATCATCTTTCATTTGTGCTACGCCTTAAATGTGTATTATTAATGGACTAGTAACTACATGTGTTGGCTTGATTGTGTATCACTACTATTTAAGCTATATGCTTCCGCGTGTGTTCTTTTTGCACAGCGAAAATATCGATTAAAGTCTGCTATGCGCATTTGATTCTACTGATCCTTCAGTAGCCTGTCCTTGCGTTATGTGCAATCTAAAGGTTCAGACTGACAGGCAAATGTTCGATTCCATAAGAAAAAAAATGCATGAGGATTTTTATTAAATTGTAAATTTATTTATTAATAAAATTACATTTATTAATAATTTCTTAACTTACACATAACGTATGTTAACGTTATGTGTAAGTTAAGAACCTTTAAGTCTAGTAATCAAATCTAAATCCAATATCTCAGCATCTATACTCTCTACCTAACTCATATAACTCTACATGCAAGTTTGAGACTGTCCCACATAAAAAAAATCAAGCTAGATAAATAGTGGGTACATAGTAAAATTTTTGAAATAAAATTGTAAAGCTTAATAGACAAAAAAATATTAAATTACATTTATTATCTGCAATCCTGGTAGATTACGCATTAAATTATTAATTTGAGTATTGAATAAATTCATAATGATTGTTTCTGGCATATCCCATACCTTACCGGCTTGAATTTCCGAAATAATTGCTACTAATACATTAAAAGCTTTGATGCTACTATAGTTTTTATTTTGTTGCAATATCAAATGAATGTTGAACAATAATAATAATATATCCTCACGCCTTCCCACAAGGGTTCCCGAAGGGGTAGTCAGAGGTGTATAGGTAATACCCACACACCCACTTTCCGCCAGAGGTATATGTTGAATATAGTATACAATAACACAGAATAAATACATTTTCAAACAATGTTCAAAATTTGACCCTGACTGAGTCCGGTAATGTCACATGTTATTGTAGTGACGGTTATAATTGGTAAAGATAAAATAAATAAATTTATCTAAACATATACGAAGAATACTAACATGTGCGAAGAAGACCACGGCCGGCATAAAAGCATCATTTTTGAAACAGTGTCTTGAGTGAAGAGTATTTTTGTATGTGTCTGCAACTATCTCTACTTTGTTGTCAGGTTAGTGATGTTATTTCCTTGTTAATATATACATTTTACATCCTTCAACAGTTTCTACGTAATCGATATAACCCAAGAAATATTTTCACATTAGAAATTAGAAATTGAATAATTCTCTGTTCTCTATTATATGTAAGTGCTTTCTCTTACTAAACTCCAAATGTAGTCCCCCAGCATATTATCATTACATTGGCCCTAACTCAGGTGTTTAATGTCCATTTGGTCTTGATGAAAACTTTCTCTTTGTTCTTTTGATAACGCCACATTGTTTTATTTTTTGATTGTTTAATTGAGCATGCAGCATATTTAAGACATTCTGCCGCCCATACTTTGTAAGTCTTCTCATGTGTATTCAACTAACGCAAGTTTCAACAATGTTAGGTATTCACTTAAATTCTCTCTTTTCTCTTAACTCCTTTAAAAGTTACAAGTTTCTTTTTGTTAAAATTGTTCGACGTTTCAATTACGTTTGTAAGTTATTTCCAAAATTATATTTATCTTCTATTACACCATACTTTTTGTAATCAGATAGTTATTTCAATCGGGGACCCTTGTGGGATATATTATATCAGATTTACGTGCCCTGTTTACCATGTCGTGTTGTCACTGCATTAAATTATTCCCTACCATCTTGGTAGTAGATTTCTTAGTATAGGTACCTAGATGTAAAATTATGTGTTACCATCATAACAGACGTCACGCTAGGACCAAATGAAATTACACAAACATTAGTCACAAAGCTATCTATGTACCTAGAAAGATCACGTGTAATCGTTTAGCAGATGTAGCCAATCAATCTCTTTAACATTACAGCATCAAAGTTTTTCTTTTCAAGATTTCGGATTTAATTAACGGTGGTTGAGACTAAATTTTATACCGGAATATCAATAATGTCTGAAACGTTACTAATGTATCAGTTCTTGTTTGGGTATCCAGCTTAAGGGTGACTCTCCAGCAATTGATGGTTATCTGTTCGCTCTGCGTATCTTTTTTCTTTGGCAAGGCGACGCGGCGCACCTATGATTTCAGTCAATTTGCGGACTACCCTAAGCTACTTATACAACCTAGGCTATGCTTTTCGAACTACTAGTTAACCACTAACTACTACATAATTATATTATTAAAAAAATATAAACACTTGACAATGTCTACACTTCAAGCGATGGTAATTTTATTTTAACTTTATGTGAATGACCAATTTCGCTGAAGAGTATGAAACTTAGTAAACGATGTTTGGTATTTTATTGGTTACAGTCGGCGCAGCGACGCATCCGCGCTATGGTCGCGCAGGCGAGTGCACCAGGGCGGCGCCGCGCAGCCCAACCGCCGCCCGCTCAGCAGTAAAGCGTCACCGGCCCTTAGCAAGTCCCCTCCCCGCGCGCCCTCCACCACCGCACCCCGCATCACTCCCATCGTCCAATTGATCTAACCGCTCAGACTTTTAGTCCTAGCTGCGTCCCCGTGACGCGCACCTACTCAACAGCGCCAGCAAACGGAGCCTGCTCCGACGCGCTTCCTACCGCTGCGCAGGCGGGCTGCTGTTGACAGCATTTTGTGTCCAAATGTTGTTGTTGACGTAATTATATTAAATGTAGTGAAATGTAATTAAATACTATTGATATATCCATATTTTATCCGGCGGATTATCTATGTTAATATTGAATATTTGAATATATATTATACAATATATATAATATTATTCATATACACTATTTTTTACCGATAGTAATTGTTACATTGTTTTCACACAGTGTTATTACGCTACAGAGTTGTCCTACTATAATGATCGCAATAGTTAATGATTATGTTCATTCATTATACACATGTTGATAGCATTCTCTATAGTACCACAACATTTTTATACAATCGAGATATGCATACTTATTTTGTTGTTATCATGTAATAGATTAATCTGTTGAAATCACTACACTAGCCTAGTTTGTTAAATATTATTTTGAAGGGTGTGTGGGATATGAACCAACTATGAACGGAAAATACACGACTTTGCTGTATCGAGGAGGCTCAGTGGACAAATTGTTGCTTTGCAAGTATATTGTAAGAATATTTGTTTTAACGATACCTATGGAATATTTGCATGCATGCTGCTAGGAATGAAATGAGTCGTACGCGGATATGCGCAACCGCGATGTGTGCTGCGTGTCTAGTAACTAATCCAAAGAGTACGCCGTGTGTGTCGTTTCGATCAAGTCGACATGTTAACGAGTCTTGACCAGAGTAGAGCTTGCCCCGGCCGCTCGCCAACATACGGAGATGATAATCCACCTACGATGGATATAAATATTTTTGATATATGTAATAGTAGTTGTTGGAGCGTAAGGAATAAACTATGAGGTTTAATTTGTAAGTGACATTTGTTGATCGTTTTCTTTGTAATTTTGTCTTTGTTAGCTTTATAATGTTTTCTTGTATTGAAAATGTAATTGAAGGAATTTGAAATTTTGACGCCTTCGTAGCGCTCTTGCAGCGCATGGATGAACGTTGTATCGTTCGGTTCTAGCGTGGTGTTCTATTATTATTCAATGTACGACTTGCGTTATAATTGTGCCAAGTGAGTTAATTAAATATGAGAGATTAAGATTAAGTGGATGATATCAAAATTAATGAAAAGCTTAGATATTTATATTTATAAATGTGATAATAATATATGGAAGTTTGGCAAAAATGTTACTAGGAATGTGTCACATTCTTATTTCCATTTTCTTGATTTAGGTTAGATTTAATGAGGAAATGCGCTAATGACGCGTTGTTGGCGTAGTCGCCGGATTTCAGCAGTCTTAGCCATCCAGATCCGCTACTACATTATTTTAATATCCCAAATGCATTTAAATAATTTTCATTTCATTCAGATGAAGGGCGCACCATTCAACTAACTACTCTACTGTACGTTTGATTATAGCTACCAGTACCGATATTCTTTGGGTACACTTATATATTTATTTTTTACTAGTTGTCCCGCCCTGCTTCGCCCGGGTGGAACACTATCGCAGCGCCACCTATGCGGTCCAATTGTGAATCTAAACCATTCTCGAATCCTCCTGAAGAAACACAAAATTTCATTAAAAACGGTCCAGCCGTTTACGATTCTATAAAGAACATACAGAAAAACATTTTTTTTTATATATAGATTATCACGCCCCGATTACGTAACTATTGAACAATTACTTTATATGACGAATCATCTTAAAATTATTTTTTATTCTTATGAATTATACTTAAAGCGTTAGCTGCAGTTTTGTATTGCTTCCACATATTATTGACAATATTCTCACATTGGCCTATGAAAGCTTATGGCTTTAGTTTGGTGTATCAAATTTGCTGATTACTTAAAAGCATTTTACTGAAACACAAATAATCGAGAAACAACTGTAGATGATATTGTTATTACTAAACGAAGAATCTAATAAGTATTTCATTAATTTCATTTGGCAGATTAATTTCAATTGCTTAATTCCCTCAAGTTGAATCCACTATGATTGATGCGTACCTAAGTGTAATATCGTTATAACAATTATCCTTTAGTTACATTTTGTTTTTAACTAAATCTTATATTATAACGATAATATTCTAATATCAGATTCTGTATACATTATAATTCTGCTGCAATCATAATATTATGTAACAGTAAAAACCTATGCGAGTAGGCGTAGTTAAATATCGATCCAATAGGCGATCTCAGATTGAAAGGCTTCTATGTAATGTGTAGTCAGCAGACGTCTCTTCAAGCGTATCTCATAGGTTTTTGTGAATCTATATAGTTTGCAAATAGAAAATTTCTGTAAACATTGTGACACTCGTTAGTCTGTTGCTACAGAGCATATAATACCTTGTATTGGTCTACTGTGGCTGTTAATATTAGTCAATGGCAAAAATGTATCATCGTAAAAAGTCCTATCAAATAATGTATCATCATAAACGAACTGTTGTGTGGATGCGTGAGCATTCAGAACAACTATTTTATTGCATACTAATTGTCATGAACAAATGTACACCCTTAATGGTCTCGTTACTCATTTGTAACAATATATAAGGGCAGATCTGTGTTTAATAGTGGATCCAGCTATATCTATTCAATAGACCATAACATTTCAAGATATGTGCTACTAAAGATTTGAGAGTTAGCAAATCTATATTCGGTGAGCCCTTTACTGCGTACATGATACTTTGATTGATTTTGTGTTAGGTACCTACTCAATTCCGTTGTCGTTATCGCGCGATTACGAGTCTCTCTCCATATTCATTTGAACAAAGCTGGCAAGAGAAATGCATTTCTGTATGAATGATTGGCATATCCTAATACGTGCTTATAATTTAATTTCCATATAAAGTATCATGTCTGTCGTAAGGGACGATCGAATTAGTGCGATTACATATATTTATGGCGCGCTCTACATCCACATGAGAATATGTCACACCGCCGGGGCGCAACTGTATCTCATTATTTCCGTGGTCTGATCTGATATGTATGTATATCCGGAATATGATTGTAACATTCCAAACTTAAATATAACATCTTTCATTGCTGTACGATTGTTATAGATAGAGAATCCAGCATTTGATAAAAATAAGATCGATTTGAAATTCTGCAACTGATTGATGTGGGTTAACGGCTCATTATAGTTCTCTCCGTTGGGTCTATCATTCGACCACCCACTCCTCTAAGTATAATTATATTATAATTTTACTGTTGGCAGTTTTAGAACAGAACAGACATGTCATACCCTTTGAGATGGGTGTGTGCGAGAGTATGTGTGAATGAGTAGTGTGAGAGTCAAATATTATATACAAAACATGTCAAGTTCCCATTCTCTCATAACAACATGCCGTTGTGTCTGTTAGGCTTCGGTCAACGTTAGCTCTACCAACTACCTTGAAAAGATACCACCTTCCTTAAATTTCAATAAGAGTATGTCCATTTGAGAGACTCATCCAGAGTTCCGATATGTGTTAATTAATTCTACACGATACAGACTTAATACCGCCATATTCCACCATACAATTTTAAATGTTAAAATTGAGACCATTCAAACTTACTCATAAACGTCTATTGCATATCATAATCAGTTTGCATGCAATAAATAGTAAGGCACCTTTTCAATGAACGTTCTCTTATTCGAAAAATAATTTCTGACCTGTCATTACCTTATTGGCCGAAAGTTGACTAACACTGGCAGCAAGATTCCACTTACATCGGTTAACCAGTGGAGATACAAGGTTACTTCACTGCGGCAAGAAGAGTACATATTGGCATACTGTCGATTCTTTCCAAATATAAGCTGAGTGAGGTGAGGGTATATTTTGATTTGTAATGGAAGGATGCAAAAATAGTTTTAGTTGATTAATTGTATCGTTGTGAAGTAGTAGTATATAGGTTGAGAGTAGGCGCGGGCGGCGTGCGGCCTCGAGACTGAACTACACCCCTGCCGCTGCGCCCCCGCGCCCATTACTTACATTTCATTTTCGCTATTAATACACTTTGTCATTCTTGTTTGATGATGGTTCTACTGTTATTTACACATATACGTTCTTATGTATAACCACTTTGTGTATTTGTTGTGTGAATGGCTGTATCGAACGTTTCATTATAATATGCATGTATTATTACAACTTGTATTTACATAGAAACGGATATTTTAAGTTAAACACGCATGAATTTTAATAGTTTTGGTTCATTTCATTATAATTGTTAACTTTTTAATGTGGGGATAATGGAACACCCATGTTGTTCATATATATTAACCCCCATTAAGCTATTGAAGTTTAATTGAGTCTATAGCTAGTAGTGTTTATGTATGTGGTATTGGTGGCGCGTGTAGGTACTCGGTAGCGGGGTGCGGGGGGCTAGCAAGGTGCGCTGGCCCTCACCCCGGCCCGACCCGCCCCAGGGCTCCCTCCACGACTTGCCCGCTCATCGCTGTCAGTCCATTGGCGGACGAGCTCTTAAGCCGACACGCACGGTACATACACGCGTATCTATAATTATGAGAAGCTAATGTATCTTCTCGAATTGATGTTTTATGATTATGTAACTTTACAATTAACATCTTAGTTTTACTTTAATTATAGGTATTGCATATTCAAACAGGATGTTTATGTAGCATACAAACTTATTCCACCAAAATTATGTTTTGAATTTAAACTGTTATTTTTAGAGCCATTTTATAATTGGTATAAGTTCTGAAACTAATAACTACCTCAATATTACTAAATGAATATGATAATTATCTTTGTGCATGTTTTTGGGAACTGAAAATTTAAAATACATTGATTCAATATTGTATAAGAATGCTATTTTAAACATTGTAACAGAAAATTGTCAAATTTAGGTTTCTTAACGTAATAAAAGTGATGAAAAATAGTTTGAATTCTTTTTTCAGTAATAATAGTAGTAGTTAATATACTTAATATATAGTTATTACAACAGAGTTACTACTATAAATTAGTGTTAATATGTACTAATACTGTTCGATAAGCTGTCGCTACAAAGTATTAAAAAGTGATAATTATAAACATTCCCCAGTGTCTACCGAATAGGGTATTAATCAATTTAAACTAATCTTTGGTTCAGGCTATCCCACAGGTTGAGATCAGGGCTTCTTGCTGGCCATGACATCTCCCCAATACCGACCTCTTCTAAGTACTGGGTGACCATTCGCGCCACATGTGGTCGTACATTATCACGCATTCATTAGCCGAAGCTTATGAAGCCGAAATATGGCACCACATGGTCTTGTCAAGATATCTATAACGTATAAGCTACAGCAGTTAGAGCACCTCTTATGAAAACCAGCCCTGTACGACCAGGTACAGAAATCCCAGCCCTACACAATTTACAGCCTCCACCATAACTCACTGGGCATAACGTCCACCTGGCTGTCGCATGACATGACGACGTCCACCAGAAACGTATGAAGTCATTCGACTCATCACTAAAAATAACGGACTCCCATTGGCCTGTTCACGGAATCACACCAATCCAGTTGGTGTGATTCCGTGAAAATTTAATCTTGCGTATCGATTTGCTGCTGTGCTTAATTGTGAACCTGCTGCTGGCTTATGTGGTCTTAAATACTACTCACGAAGTCTCTTGCTGTAGTCACTGACAGCTTCGCTCCGATCCTCACGTAACCGCCCCGGTCACCTAAGCCGGCAACCGGTCAATTAGTAGAGCTGATACCACTATAAAGCGGTTGAACCTCTGACTGGTAACCCTGTCATCCAGATCTAGGTCTTCTTCGGTTATGCCCAATCTCAAAAACCATTAGTAAACACTGGCCACGACACGACTTAAGCCTTGCTGCAACAAAGCTACAACTTGGATCACTTCAGCTGCAGTAGTGTCCATTATTTTCAGACTTTGTATTAATAAAAACTTTAGTCAATATTTCTGCAGATATTAACAAGAGTTAGTGTCGAGACTTGCGTACCTCTTTCGCTTCTTCCACATTCATCAGTCTCTTCGTACATGTTCGTCGGTTTCGACCTACTTACTTGTACGTGGTCTTCCTCTGCTTCATCTTGCACACACTTTCGCTTGAAATCTAAGAGATGAATGTGATGTCCCGCTTCAGACTCATTTAAACATTTGCGGAACGTGCTAACCGAGGAGTTGAAAGAAGTTGCCGATAGGGAAAGAGCACAGGGCGTTGTCGGTCAGATCTAATATAGGCCGAAAATTTACCAGATTACTGGCGAGAAGTTGAACTCACCTTCAGAGCTTACTGCTCATCCTTCTTCACGAGCCACCTGTCCGTAATTGCACTCAAAGGTCAGCGCCCTGGGCGTTCAGTATACAAACGCATTTCGGGTACTGTTGTTGTTGCCCCCATTTTTGTAGTGCATCTGACATGTTTGTAGAAGCGAGAACAGTGTATACGTCCCTAGTTTAGAGCAGGTAGAGTGCAGGCCAGCCAGCGACAACAGTCTCCTGCCTATAATCGCTGCCAGGTTGGACAGTACAGTACAGTATACATTGAACATAGTAGTAGCAAATTGGTATTTTTATTTTCTAAAATTAAGTTGTATTATTATGAATACTATGAATGTATATGATGGAGGATGACAGCGAACAACTGCACGTAGATAAGTATAGATTACAAGCCAAATTAATGTATTCACCTTCAAGAAGACAGATCAAGATAATGGAGATTTTACTCAGGAGTTTCGCTACTCTTCCACACGATATACAGATACCTACATAAAAATACGGTAGAAACTTATCGCACACTAAGCCTCAACTTTCACAGTTCACACAGCTTGCGATCGCCGTCGCCGGCCGGGGCTATGTAGAGCGATGGCTACATACATATTTTGCCATGTCATTGTCGTTACTGAAGCTGTACATCCTTGAGTTTCATCTCAAAAGTATGCATTTCCTTCTCGATGTTTTCCTTCACCGTAAAGCTCGTGGTGTGACTAATCACTGAACTTAAGTTCAGAAAAACTCATCGGTACAGCCGAGATTCGAATTTGCCTTTGTGTTGTAGGCAACTAGCAACTAGTTACTCGAACCACTCGCCACGGCCTTTTTTTTTTGCTTTAATAGGTTAGGTTAGTAAGTTTGTCCAAACGGGGTAAATGTTAAAACTATTTTTTTTATTTGTGGTTGTTCTGGATATAAAGAATTAGTTGTGCATTAAAAAAGACTAAAATAATGCATTGTTTAACGTTTATTTAATATAAAAACATTAATTCATCCTAAAGCTTTAAATAGGAGCTTGGTTGAAACTTAATTTTGTGGCTTGTAACTGCCTTCAAATGTATGTGAAGCTATGAAGGATAATAGTGATAGTATCCTGTTAGTAAGTGGGTAATTAATAAAAATATGCCGCGCAGTTATTCGGCCACCGATATACCTGTATATGAAGTGTGGATATATAAACTTAAGAATATACCAATAATTTGTTGCTTAGTTCAGTTTCAAACCTGTTAAATTGGATGGTTACAAAGAGCGTAGGAAATGATGTGACTTTGTTTCACGAGTAATGAGTTTTCTTAAGTATACTAAGAAATTAGTACCCTTATTTTCTTTATTTCAAATAAATTTATAATTTGTTCATATATAAGTATGTTTATGTTATTGTATGTATATAAAGTAGGTATAGGTATGTTTCGTATTTATCTATTTAGATTGCTTAGTATATGCATATTATAGTAATTGTTTATATTGAAAGAAGGATAACTTCCGGAAATAAGGTGAATGGAGCCATGTCGGCGTTGATGGGCAGTAAAAGTCTGAGCAAGAATGCTCGAGTCGCTGTCCACAACGCGATATTGGTACCTACCTTATTGTATGGCAGCGAATCCTGGGTATGTCAGAGGAAGTATGAAAATAGCTTGAATGCAGTTGAGATGCGATCTCTTCGAAAAATGTGCGGAGTAACGATATTAGATCGAATCCGCAATGAAGAGATTCGCAAATCAACTGGCGTGAATGAGGGCGTGATTGTAAAGATGAAGAAAGGCATGTTACGTTGGTTTGGCTTTGGACACATAGAAAGGATGAGTGAAGAAAGATTGACGAAACAGATATACAAAGCAAGTGTGTGCAAGAAGAGGCAGAGGAAGGCCACGTTCCAACTACCTGGATCAAATAGATCGGACTCTCAAGGACGGGAACGTTAAGAGTACTCGAAACCGACGAGCATGTGTGAAGAGACTGATGAAAGTGGACGAAGCGAAAGAGGTATGTAAGTCTAGAGAGAACTGGCGCTCTATACTCTCTGCCTACCCCGTTAGGGACTTGGCGTGATGATATGTATGTATGTATAGTAATTGTGTATATTTCATCCGCTAAACTAACACACCTAACTTTTTTTTCTCTCTTCACTTGGTTGCCTGGAAGAAATTGCTTTTGCGATAATGGTGCTCCCACACTGCTGTTAGAAAATGTTTACAAACATTTTCTAACACTATAACATTTACTAACAAATGTTATAAATTGTTACATTTTGTTAGAAAATGTTACATGTTACAAGTGCTCCTACACTGACGGAAAATGTTTACTAACATTTTATAACATTTTTGGCTCGCAGTTTGGTTTTGCGTTCTGAGGTGTCTACATGAAAATAGAAGATTTGCTCATTGGAATAGCTTTTATTTTTTGTTTAAAAAAAAAGATAAAGCGCTCTTATTGGATGCGCCAAACGCTAAAAGCTAGAGAAAAATATAGTGCCATAGACTATCTAGAGGATTTAGGCATTGATGGTTGCTTAAAAGATTTTATAAGAATGAACAGTTCTGAATTTGAATATCTACAAAATAATTTTGTTCAAAAATGTTTACTAACATTGTCTAACATGAAAACATTTTAGATCAAATGTTTGTAAACAAATGTTTTTTAACAGCAGTGTGGGAGCACCATAAGGCCGCCTATTATTGTACCTGTTACATGTTTGTTACTCGTGTTTTTTTTTGTCATCCTATTTGTTTTTGTAGATGTGTGTGTACAATAAAGGATATTATTATTATTATATCCGGCTTATTAGCAGTTAGGGGGCGTCCATAAAATACGTGAGATGTTTAAGGGGGGGAGGGGGTCGAGTAAAATCTCATCTAATCTCACGTTGGAGAGGGGGGGTCTCGGCAAATATCACGCAATTCTTTTTCTGATTAAACAAAAAAATATATACTATTTGGATCCATTTAAGCCAGATTGAACATGCGTAAGTTTTAATCTTATAATTAAACTCTCAGCAATATTGATTACTAGTCTTAGCTAGTCGTAAATAAAAGGACGAAGCAATTTTTCTTTTTACAATAAAAATCCAACGCGTTTACGTATGAAACCCACATTTTGAAAAATCTCACGTGAGATTGGGGGATGGGGTTGAATAAAATCTCACAATATTTCACCAGGGGGAGGGAGGGACAGAAAAAAACAAAAAAAAAAAACAGAACACCTCACGTAATTTATGGACGCCCCCTTATACAA
>JACCPG010006827.1:0-29585 GCA_016069955.1 Drepana arcuata | reverse complement strand
GTATGAAGAGACTGATGAATGTGGACGAAGCGAAAGAGGTATGTAAGTCTAGAGAGAACTGGCGCTCTATACTCTCTGTCTACCCCGTTAGGGACTTGGCGTGATGATATGATGATGATGATGATGATGAGATGTACACAGTATTTTAAAGTCACGCAATAGGACGGCACTATCACCATATCTGACGTTTTTAGTTTTATATCTCCAACGAAAGGTTGTTGGACCGTTGCCTATCTTGTAACCCTTAAGATATTCCTCACTGGAATTTATATATTCTCACGCCTTCCCATACATAAGGGTCCCCGAAGAGGTAGGCAGAGGTGAATAGGTAATATTTCATATTCCATACACCTCTGCCTACCCTAAACTGGCATATTATTAGCTTTTTATTTAAAGCATACCCTACGACAGGCTCTGTTGAATAAATAACAACGTAGAGGATTAATAATACGTCTATTCATTTATCTTACATGTGCAGATGTGACTAAGGTCGTTAGTGTCACAAATAACATTGCGGCAACGTGACTTTATATAGGTCAAGATGCTACGTCCTCACTAATCTAGTAACTGTATAACAACGCCTTACGGCTACGTCGTAGCACCTAACCGTAGCTCCGTAGCCCTTGCTACGAAATTGGGACGTGTACTCGTTTATTTCAGTTAATTTATGAAATTACTCGGCTTGAAATTGTTGCCCTGTTACGCTGAACTCATACGGAATGTGACGTGTAGTAAAAGTTTATATATGTAGTAAATATGGGTCCGAATAAGTTATAAGTTTGAAATACCTATAAAAGAGGTAACGCTTTGGGAGTGCTATTATTATTTGAAAGGTAAACCATGTTTTTGTTTTCATAGTTGTAAAGAGTTCAGGTTAGTTCACTGTTTGCACGATTGTAAGTTTGACAGTAATAATTCGTAATAGTATTCCGAATACTTTTTATTTTTAATTACTGTATTTTAATGACATCACTTATTCTGACACTAACAACTACTAAGCCAATAATATTATGTAATGAACTAAAGTTATACCATAGTTTGTTTGATTCTGTTAGTTAACAGAACACTACATTTTTGATAGGAAAAAGATTCCTGCAGGGTCGGCAACGCGCGAGTGATACCCCTGGTGTTGCAAGCGTCCATAGGCGGCGGTAACCGCTTACCATCAGGCGGACCGCATGCTTGTTTGCCACCCATGTGGAATATAAAAAAAAGTAATTTGCAGAGAAGTGCGATTTTTTTTCTTATATATTATTTACATGATCATTTCACAAGGTCTTATTATATTCCCATCAGTTATTAAAAGTTGTTAAAGTTATTACCGATACTGGACTAAATATCAAATTCTAAAATTATCAAAAGCGCAAATCCTGAAAAATAAAACGAACTTTAACTTTAGGGTGGAATATTTCGTTTCAAAGGCAGCACGGGCTCATTACTAGCGAAAACTCTTTACGTTACGAGCCGTGCGAGTTGCATGAGCCAAACGTTCACGCCTTCAGGTTTGTCGCTCAATATGATAGCACTCGACACTTTGTCGCATGATGATGGTAACAAACGGGCGTTCTATATAGTAGGATACAAACATTTGAAAGTCTAAGCTGTACATACTTGCCTCTTGTTGTAAGTCTAGTAACCACCGATATGATAGTAACTTATTACTCTGTAGTGACCCTTTCTGGCTTCACACGAGTACAAGAAAGGTTAATCAGGATATTGTATGTACAAATTTTTTGAAGTACTTAACTGACCGTGATGGAAATATTTGATGATGAGTTATTGACATTATCAGAACTTTAGTTTTTTATGGTTACACCTTCTGGCGTAGTATACGTGGAGAAAAAACCCGCTTTTCTTCTAACATACTTCTGCCTATCCGTTCAAGGAACCTTAGGCGAAGACGTGAAGATATATATTTGAGAAGTTCCTGGATAAGGAAGAGTAGACTATTACAGGCATAATGATCAAATATGATGAAGAGGACATTAAATAGATTCATTAAGAAATTACTGGTCTGAAATAAAATATTATTATAATTACTATAATAAAGAGCCGTGGTAGCCGAGTGGTTCAAGCAGTTGCCTGTGACGCAAAGGTCGCAAGTTCGAATCCCGACTGTACCAATGAGTTTTTCTGAACTTAAGTACAGTGATTAGTCACACCACGAGCTTTACGGTGAAGGAAAACATCGAGAGGAAACCTGCATACGTCTGAGAAGAAATTCAAAGACGTATGTATAGTCGCGCTTGAGTAACGGCGATGGACTCGCCATCTGTCACGTTGGCACCTAATATACCTCTGGCGGAAAGTGGGCGTGTGGGTATTACCTATACACCTCTGCCTACCCCTTCGGGGACCCTTGTGGGAAGGCGTGAGGATATATTATATTATTATTATACTATAACAATGAACAAATAAATAAAAATAATTATAGAAAAATCGAGTAGTTTAAGAATCACCGCAGAGTTTCAGACCAGGCTAAGCTTAGAAGGCGTGTGCCGTTTTTAATTCCTTTCAGTTTATTTAATGAGCGTACTCTTAGTAAACTCTTAGCCTACGTGACTTCATACAAGTAGTTAGGATTTAAGTCGTAAACCGAGCATTTAAAGAACTTATGGTTTATGACAAGATTATAGGATTTTTATGTGTTGCAAGCGTCATAAAGTGGCATGATTTTTTATTACTAAAACTAAATTGTTATTCTGATATATTTAATGCTAGTACAATCAAATCGATCGGACACTCAAGGATGGGAACTTCAAGAGTACTTGAACCTGGCGATCATGTATGAAGATACTGATGACTGTAGATGACGCGAAAGTGGTACGTAAGTTTAGAAAGAGCTCGCGTTGAGAGGGTAGATCTCAGTCAAACTCGTATTGGAATACTTACTTACGTGTACTTAACTTAATTACGTGCCAAATATCTAAGTTTATTTAACTTCTTAAGCCTGATTTATTAAAAACAGCGCCATGACTAGATAAATTCAAAGTTTGTGAAATAAAATCCAGCTTTAACAGTTTTCAAATAGATTGATGTTTCGAGAACTTTCGATTGACTCTCAATTACTCAAGGTTATATGAGAAGATCAATCGATTCTCTTCAAACTTAATTAAGTTGAAATAGTTTAATGCTTAATGGTTGCTCCTCGAATAAAATTAATATAAGTTTCAAAATGTATTAGTAAACTATTTTAAAGTACCAAGTTACTGCGTGAGACGTGAATTCTTTAGACGTAAAGTATATTTTGTCTTCGTCTCTTTCCTATAAAAATGAATCGCTGTTTGTTAGTCTCGTAGAAACGAGTGGCAAGCCCGATTCTGATGTGTTTTTGTGTGTATTAACATGGATCCCAAGCTGGCTTCGATTCACAATTGGACCCGATAGATATTCGATATTTATTTTTTCACTTAAACGAAGTTGAGCGGTTTAGTTAATTTAAAAAATAACAATGTCTATTTATGTGATACCTGGGTATATGAGAAGCGGCAGTACTCATATTATTACACCTCATATATATACATCAGTACAGTACCCTCTTTACCAAGAAAATATATTAAATATCGCCCATGTCCGCATGTGCCCCTAATAATTTGAATATTAAATGTTATTTAGGTACTAGGCTCTGAACCTTAAGTGACACGTTTGACAAAATAGTTTTGGTCTGCAATATTAGTTTAATTCCTTTAAAATGTTTTATATACCTTTACACTCGTTTCAATTACACAATTTATTTATAAGATAAATAATATATAATTTAAAAAATAATGAATTCGCGAATATTGCGTTAATATCATAAAATAAATGATTCAGATTCTGAAAGAAAAATGCTCAAACTACTGTAATGTTGTATAACAACCGTAAACTGTAACTTACCCTTTGTTCTCTGCCTACCCCATGACAGGCTCGGCATAATGATGATACGTGTATGCATGTAAATTAACAACGTATAGATTTCCACTGAGACTACATTCATTGCAATATGCAGTACACACCTAAGCGACCCTAGACTGCGATTATAAATTATTCACGACCAAAATTATGGTCCAATTCAACTTGTTATTTCAAAACTGTAGACCATTAGTTCTGCATCTATAACAATCGCAATGTCACCATCAAAAATGTATGAAGAGTTCGAAGCCGCTCGAAGTGCCGTAGGACTTAGTAAACACTGTAAAGTTTTATATACGTACATATATATGTATACGTAAGTATTGAAAAATCGGTAGCACTTGCCCTATCCGAAATTTTTAGACGTATTATGGAAAAACTTTTTATAAACGGCGTAAATATTTTCAAAAAGCATTTTTTAAAATTAATTTAGGCTTGTTAATCCGACCGTGAGAATCTCATGCCTTCCCACAAGGGTCCCCGAAGGTGTAGGCAGGGGTGTATCTGCACCCACTTTCCGCCAGAGATATATTTTAGCTGCCAACGTGACAGATAGCGTGTCCATAGTCGTTACTCAAGTACGACTATACATACGCCTTTGAATTGCTTCTCAGACGTATGCAGGCTTTCTCTCGATGTTTTCCTCCACCGTAAAGCTCGTGGTGTGACTAATCTCTTTACTTCAGTTCAGAAAAACTTATTGGTACAGGATTCGAACTTGCGATCTTTGTTCACAGGCAACTACTTGACCCACTCGGCCACCACATATATTGTTATTATTATATTCTAATTCTACAGACCAATAATGCCTTTGCCTGGCCCTGCTTTCTGTGTGATGAACATATATTTTGTGACTAAAGGCGAGATGACTGTTTTGGTTTTTCTTTGAGTTTTCACTAGTTGAATATTTTGTGAGTTATCCAGAAGTATAATACTATTATTATTATATCGACAAGCTATATTAACACTTCGATCCACAAGCTTAGGTGTTACAAAGCTTTGAGGATCATCGCGTAAGTTTTAATGGATCATATTTCACCAACCAACTTTGTTATGTTTTATTGGGTCGTTGTAATTAACATTATCCGGTTAATATTTTGAGCAGTTTAATTGCGGTCAGGTGGGTTTGATAACTAGTAGGAGGGTCTGTTTTCTAATAGTGGGTAGATTTAACTTTATGGAGAGTCAAAATTATAAGAGCCTCGGTGGACGAGTGGTTGAAGTAGTCGTATTATAGTGTATAAGGCGAGTGTAAATCAAAGTTTTGGAAGGGGTAGACCTAGGCGGACGTTTTAAGACCAAAGATTTGGTCTTAAAAAAGGCCAGGTCAAGAGTACCCTAAACCGAAGAGCATGTATGAAGGGAATAATGAAAGTGGACCAAGCGAAACAAGTATGTAAGGATCGTAGCAAGTGGAAAGAAGTGGTCTCTGCCTACCGCTACGGGAAAGAAGCGTGGTTATATGTATGTATGTATGTATTATGCCTCCAGGTTGAAACATTGCTGCTATGTACCAGTTGTATGTATGTAGCTATGATAAAACTGAAATACTCATAGATCGCTTATGTTAATACAATATTACCGATGAACGAAAAAAAAAGCCTCATGCCTTCTCAAGAAGGTCCTCGAAGGGAGAGGAAGGGTGTGTAGGTAGTTCCAACACACCCACTTTCCGCGTAAGATATATTTTAGGTGCCAACGTGACAGATGGCGGGTCCATCGCCGTTACTCAAGCACAACTATACAGTCATATGCATTTGAATTTTTTCTCGAACTTATACAGGTTCCTCTCGATAGTTTTCTTCTCTGACTACTTGAGAGTTTAATTATGAGAGATATGATGTGGGTGCTTGGGACGTGGTCTTCCTCTGCCTCCTCTTCCGGACACTTTTGTATTGCATATTTGTCTCCTTAAATTTCTTCACTCATCCTATCTATTGTATCTTAATGTATCTAATATATATTAAGAGACAAACCACTTTAAAAAAAAAGTTATGCATGTCAGAATTAAAATATGCTCTTTGTGAAAAAGCTTAATCAAAAAATGAGCAAATAAATATACAAGGGTACGACTATACGAACAGCCCTTTATTAAATTAGCAACAACTCCTTTTAAATAGGAATTAAATTATTAACAACTTAAAATGTTCCCCTCTCTCTCAGCGGCCGTATATTAGAGTGAGCTAGCAATCAATTGGTAGGAACATTACGTAGCTGTGTAAGCTATGAGCCGGCCATGTTGAATTTATTCCTACACAAACTTCTAACTGCATGCACTGGAACGTGTTTTGTGCGAAGTTATTGCCGACTACTGTATTTTAGGGCTACGTAGCTTGAGCGTAGCTTAGACCTATTGAAAATAAACAAACCAGTGCGCTCTGTTCTTAGAGTAGGTACTGGAGTCGGTCGGGTTGGTAATGAAACGGAATTAGAAACCTCAACTCAAAATGTGTCTAAAATGTTGTATATACCATACGTGTAGAACGCAACGGTAGCGCGATTTAGAAACCATTACCAAGCGCCATCTCCCGGCCATCATACAAATTAAATCTGTCATAGTACAACCATAGTATAAAGAGAGGGACTTTATGCTATGGTACAACCATTATGTAAATGCGAACGTTTGTTCAGATGTTTGTTCCTTTTTATAAGCTTAGGCTTATAATCTTAATAATAATAATGCTCACGAGATTGTTAATCAATCATAATATATCTTCCACACACCCATTTTACGCCGGAGATATATTTTACGTGACAGATGCCGGGTCCATTGCCGTTTATCAAGCACATGCAGTCTGCATGTGCTTGGTAAACTAACCTATCACTGTACTTTGGTTACGAAAATTCAGAATCAGTGTTATCTGGATGTATAACATTTTTACGTACAAAGTGAAGATAAATCTAATCGAGCAAAATGTAGGTTTTATAACGGAGCCTTACGATTTAACGAATTTCACCTCGAATTTACTTCTTTTCTCAAGTCGGCTAAGGGTACATCTTACTAATATTATAAATGTGAATGTAAGTTTGTTCGTTACGCTTTCACGTAAAAACTACTTAAGAGATCACTATAAAACTTTGTATACATATTTTTGGAGGTATTTAAAGTAACATAGGATACTTTTTATTGAAAAAAAAAACATTTTTACGAAAGATAAAAAAGTCGACCACGCCGACGAAGTCGCGGGCACAGCTAGTCTCTAATAATTCCCGTCTAAGTGACATTGTCTAGCATCTGGGGTTAATAATGACAATATTAATAAAGTTCCCTCCCCTCGAGTGGCTATTGTCTCGTTTATCGAGGCTTTTCATAAGGCTTTCCGACGGTATATTATGAAGCTGCCGATGTAGAACCATCGTCTAGTAAATTGCTTTGCAATACATTATTTGCATTCAACAATGACTACATCTTAACGTAATAATAAACGTTTCAGCCATTATGGCCGAGTGGTTCAAGTAGTCGAAAACACATTTATTGCGAGTTCGAATCCCGTCTGAACTCATATGAGTTCAGACTGGGAGTCCACTTAGAGCGTGAGAGAGCTTTAGGACAGTGTTTAATCACACCACGAGCTTTAGGATGAAATATTATTATATAAGTTTTGCTTGAGTAACCATTCGTCACGTCACGTCCCGCATCTAAAAATATGTCTTTGGCGGAAAGTGGGTGTGTGGGTACTACCTACACACCTACTTTTCCTATATCGGGGACCCTTGTGGGAAGGCGTGAAGATATGAAGTAATATTAATATTCTAGCTACGGCCACACATATGCGCCCTTAGTGTTGCAAACGTTACTAGGCATGGTAACCGCTTGTTGGTAACCATTGGCCTAAATAAATAACCGGAATTGCTTGGCACCTTAGTGGCATAAAAATATTATTATTATTACGTGTCCTTTTATAAAGCCACGCGAACACATATAATGCCAAATGAGTGACAGCAAGCGTGCCAGCTAAACCCAAATGGTGATTAAAATTTCCGCCATTAATAACGCGGTGGTATATTTTCAGCAATTTACTCTTCATGAAAGTGTCATTAGAGACATCGTGCCAATAATTACATTTCCCTCCGATGACAGAGTAAACAGATTACCTTCTCACGTAAATAAACCTTTCAACGTGTTAACGACCATAATTGGCTTCGTTATGGCCGACGTTCTTCCATATTTTATTTAGTTTATCATCATTTTCTGTTATGTCATTTTGGAAGCTGATAAACAAATAAAAAATTAATACTTAAATACCGGAAGTTGCCGATTTATAAAGACGGGTTTCTGTGAAATGATCCGTATAGTCATATTTTTTTTGAGGTTATGGGTTTCCTTAGAAGACTCGGGAGAGGGGGAATTACTTCTTGGTTATAATTAAATGGTTACAATTTTCATCGTATAACATTTTTAACAGCAGAGCATTCTTTTTGGGCTTCTAGTATTCGAAGTATGAAAAAGAACACGGTCTATCATCGCCTTTAGCTGTAAGTTGTAAGGGACATTGTGCATAAATCTTGATTTTTAAGCTCATCAGTATGCATGTTCCTTACATTTTCATCTTTGAATTATTGATCGATTGCAGGCAGTTAGAACCCGGCCTTCTTGTGTCTCTTCCAAACAAATGTATATCTGTTTCATTAATCTTTCTTTAATCATATTTTTTTGTGTGAATCAAATTAAATAAGCAAGAAATGGAAACAATAACAATTATTCTGTTGTCAAAACAGTACTTCAATAAATAATTTCGTTTACCATGCTAAGTGTTATAAAGTACCTTTAGAGAAACAAGTCGAATTTATTTAGGGCGGTATAGCGTGACCTGAACAGATTAGGGTTGGTTTCCACCTTGTTTTCCGTCTAGTCTGTGCTAATTTAAAACCTGAATCTCAAACCCTAGACAGTTTGACGGGAATGTAGCGTGTTTCCCGACGAGAACATAAACATTCTAGAAGAGCCTGAGAAATAATTTATATAATATTTGATTTGTGTTTATTTCTATTGCTTCTTACAAGAATTAGGATTCTTTGTAATATTTTACATCTTCATGGTACAAAAGTGTAAAATTATTATTATTTATAGATAGGTGTACCTAGTAATATTCATCTAATAGAATGATCGCAGACAAACGGAACTACTATTAATTATATACATAATTATGAAGTGGGTGTATGTGTAATTCTTTTAAGTTGTTGCTATGAGTTTCCATAGAGGTTTCCAGAGAGATTTGTAAAATAGCTGTGGTGGCAGAAGTGGAAAACGTTTGTCCTTGCACTGCTAGTCCAGTAATCCCACCCCAAGATCTACATCTGCATGTAGCTAAAGTTATGATAATGCCTTTTTATCAATAGCGCTTATAGGCTACAGTAACCATCAATTCAATTACCATCCAATTGTTCGAAGTTTGAAATTACTCATTCGTACTTTACATCTCACTTACAAATAAGTGTAATCAATTTCCTATATAGTCTAGTCCGACGAAGTGCCGTAGTTTCTAAACGAAGTAAGCATTTAGGTTAGATCCAGTATCTCTATATACGTGTCTGCGTTTCCAACTCTCTACACGAACCTCGTTGCAGTTGACAGTGTAGGGAGCTCCTTTCCGTTTGCAAATATCGTGTGCCTAAATTAAGGCCCTTAGGCGGATAGAATTGAATTCCCAAATTAATTTAATATTTACAGTGCAATAAATTACGCTGCAGTACTTCTGCACTGAATTCTGTGTATCAGAAGGACTATAACGTTGTAACGTTTCCTCAAACTATTTAATTTCCACATAAATATGCGTAGCTACGAATATGCATGTTCCAATTTTAAAACATTTAATGCGCTTATGGAAGAAACCTCTTTTTCCTACCTTACGGTAGAGTGTAAGGAAAAATACATTACTACTTTTAAAGGATATTTTTTCTGTACATACATATAACATACAAATCATCCCGGGGTAGGGAGAGAGAGTAGAGCGCCAGGCTTACCTACATAATATACCTTTTCGCTTTGTCCACATTAACCAACCTTTATCGAGTTTCAGCCGGTTTCGAGTATTCTTGACATTTTGTGTCGCTTTATAAGTCTCTATATCCATGTAAAGTACTTAAAACTAGTTGAAAAAAATATACTGAGACATTTTTTTATGTCCTCGTTATGTCATACGCCTTATTGATATTCTTTTTGAATTGTGATTTAGAATTTGAAGGAATATCGTACTTGGTACCGAAAGACGCGGCATGACATAATTATATTGGTACCTATTTAATTTGAACTAACTAGAAGTTACATTTACTGGTACTAAGTAAACGAAGAAAGTAAAGTGTCAAGGATGAGATGTCACCCTGGTTTGATGTGAAGAGAGGGCCTTGCAATAGATCATAGTGTAAGAGATGAAAATATATGTAAGCCTGAAGTATGTAAAATATACATACCTAATATACATGCATTAATCATTAATTAATAGCCGTGGTGGCCGAGTGGTTCGAGCAGTTGCCTGCGACACAAAGATCGCAAGTTCGAATCCCGACTGTACCAATGAGTGTTTCTGAACTTAAGTACAGTGATTAGTCACACCACGAGCTTTACGGTGAAGGAAAACATCGAGAGGAAACCTGCATACGTCTGAGAAGAAATTCAAAGGCGTATGTATAGTCGTGCTTGAGTAACGGCTATGGACTCGCCATCTGTCACATTGGCACCTAATATACCTCTGGCGGAAAGTGGGTGTGTGGGTATTACCTATTCACCTCTGCCTACCCCTTCGGGGACCCTTGTGGGAAGGCGTGAGGCTATATTATTATTTATTATATGCATTAATAACTTAGCCAGTGCTGTTGGCTATGACTAGGCTACAGTGTGCTTTGTTATTCTTGCACGGAATATTACAACACAGTGCAGTTAATTAAGGCACACAGTAAAGCTGGCCTGGGGCGAAATGGGAAATAGCTAATTATGAAGTTGCGTACTGGCTTGCAGCTTGCTCGCGAAGGGATAAGTTGCAAGCGGATGGCTTTTCGTTAAGTCTTCAAAGAACATATTTGGTCAGGATAGAATAATTGCGCAGAATTAAATGTTTGTTCAGGAATTATTAAGAATCGCTTTATATAAGAAATATAAAGCGATTCCATAAGAAACCTACTTAGTAATAAATACTTTAGACCTATGGAATATAGAAATTTGTGATAAGTGCAATCAAATCTATACATATAATAAATCTGTAGAAAAATCGTTTTTGTACATCGAATATATTTCAAAAAAAATTTGCTAGGGTGTTTAAGGATAACCAACAAAACCCATTTCCAGCATTTTTGGAATTTTTGTCTGTTTGTCTGTTTGTCTGTTTGTCTGCAAGCATGTTCACGTATCACGTAAAATATACGAAACCAATGTAGATAACTTTTATGCGTAATAATTGTTCGCAGCTAGAGGTATTACTAAGTTTTTGTTTCATCGCAATCGGTTCACTCTATCAAGAGATATTAGATAATATGTATTAAAAAAATTCTCACGCACGCAATTCAGTTACTTGAAACACCAAAATAGAACGAAAGTTGACTTTCATATTCGATAGATGGCGCTGTGAGTTCCGAATTGTTTAGAAATAAGGTGTTGGTTGTCTGGAATTTTTATACATAGGTTTGGTCATTATTTTGAAGTAACGAAATTGAATCGAGTAGGTAGATATAATTTCTTCGTAGTTAGAAAAGTCTCATTCGTTCGAAAGTTTGTGATTTCGACCCGTTTTTATCGCAACACAACACGTACAAATGATTTGAATTGTTGTGTTTTTAAATTTGTATATAAATAGGTGTTCGGTAATTTCTATGGTGTTGGTTTCCACCCGACAGTTTTGATTGAATTTATTTGATTTATTATAGGTTTGATATTTATGTAAGGATCGTAGCAAATGGAAAGAAGTGATCTCTGCCTACCCCTACGGGAAAGAGGCGTAATTATATGTATGTATATGTATGTGTAAAAAAAATACTTTCGCCGCGTAGCCGGAATGCGAAAAGGATGAGACTAAGTAGGTCTCCGGAATCAGAAGAAACGCGGTATTGGATGACCGGCACGGTGCTTTACCAGGCACTCTGAATTCACGTGAATTTGAAATATTCACGGAAAGGGAATCGCGCTTAAGTTCGCAAAGGACTCTGAACGCGACTTTGCGCTCCCAGGAGAGCATCGAGGAACGCGAAGTGCGTCTATCAGCTGATCGAGAGCGTTGCGCCCTCTCAAGCGAGAATTGGTCTCTGTTGGCCATAGAAGATATAGTTATGAGTAGAAGAATAAACCCGCTCACTCAGTACGTCTTGCAAACATCGACAGTTGGTGGGTACAAATTAAAAGAGAGTCAAGCAAATCAGAGCACGTGAATGAATTTTTACATCTAAGAAGCATGTTCACACGAGGTGGAAAGTATGAAAAAGATATTGAAAGAGGGATAACTGCCGGTAATAAGGTGAATGGGGCCATGTCGGCGTTGATGGGCAGTAAAAGTCTGAGTAAGAATGCTCGAGTTGCTGGCCACAAAGCGAAATTGGTGCCTTTTTTATTCTATGGCAGCGAATCCTGGGTATGTCAAGGAAGTATGAAAATAGCTTAAATGCAGTTGAGGTGCGACCTCTTCGAAAAATGTGCGGAGTAACTATCCTAAATCGAATCTGTAATGAAAGGATTCGCAAATCAACTGGCGTGAATGAGGGCGTGATTGTAAAGATGAAGAAAGACATGTTATGTTGGTTTGGACATATAGAAGGGATGAGTAAAGAAAGATTGACGAAACAGATACACCTACAAAGCAAAAGTGTGTGCAAGAAGAGGTATAGTAAGATCACGTTTCAACTACCTATATGAAATTAATCTGACGCTCAAGGGCGGGAACGTCAAGAATACTCGAAACCGACGGGCATGTATGAAGAGACTGATGAATGTGGACGAAGCGAAAGAGGTCTAGAGAGAACGGGCACTCTATACCCTCTGCCCACTCCGTCAGGGACTCGACGTGATCGTATGTGTGTATGTAAAAGAGAATATGCGTCAGAAATAAATTACGATCCAAAAAGTTTGAAGAAACACTGCAAAACGTCTGATCAAATTTAACGCCAGTACAGCGTCAAATATTTGATAGTGTGATGTAGTGTACAAAATACACTGAGAGAAATACTGTTTTAGATGCACCCGATGGAACCCGAGAAAAATTTAAATAACATTGGCTAACCAAAATTCGAATTAGGAGGCAAAATAAAATTGCTATTGGCGCTGTCTCCTCGGGAATAACAGCAACATTGTCTGGAGGATAAATCTTCACATACTACGTTTAAAAAACCCATCGATTTGGAGCACCCAGAAAGCCCCGTTTGCGACGTGTCTCTATCGCAATAGTGATAAAGCCAGGGTTTTATGCGATTGCTTACTTATAATTTGGGACGAGATTACGATGGCAAACCGCAAAGCAAATCTTCAACGAAACCAAAATCTTAACAGTATTCCCAATTATTTTCCTTTTTGATTCAAACGTGTGCAATTCCCAGTTGGCCTCCGTTACGCTATGACTATTAACAAAGTCTAAGGGCAAACATTATCCGTTGCGGGGTTAGACCTCACTCATCATTGCTTTTCAAATTTAATTTTTTATCGTGTTAGAAACCCAACAACCTTTTTATATTTGCTAACATAGTACATGAGAAGCATTAACATAATCAAGTGCCTCATTAAATAAAGTATTTATGTGCTTTATTCGCAAATTCTTTATTAGTTCGTAGCTTGCATTACCCCCTTCTTATTGAACGAAACGTGTATATAGCACTATTATCTAAGCGACGCATTTTAGTTTTCGACAACCACGCGAACGAAGTCGCGGGCACAGCTAGTTAAAATAAATAAAAAACAATTATTAAACGCAAAGATACACTGAACACTTATTAACGTCACATCATACTAATATTATAAATGGATGCAAAACATGTGTTCCTCTTTCACGTTGGATGCTATTTAGCACAGGGTATGGTTTATTTAACAATAAAACTATCAATGAGGTGCCTATCGAGGATTTAAACTACCATTACTATCGTTTCGAAGACAAAATAATAATTAAATTCGAAAAAAAATTTCTATATACAAATAGCCGTGGTGGCCGAGTGGTTCGAGCAGTTGCCTGCGACGCAAAGGTCGCAAGTTCGAATCCCGACTGTACCAATGAGTTTTTCTGAACTTAAGTACAGTGATTAGTCACACCACGAGCTTTACGCTGAAGGAAAACATCGAGAGGAAACCTGCATACGTCTGAGAAAAACGTCTAACGTAAACTGTCACGTTGGCACCTAATATACCTCTGGCGGAAAGTGGCTGTGTGGGTATTATCTATACACCTCTGCCTACCCCTTCGGGGACCCTTGTGGGAAGGCGTGAGGATATATTATTTTATATACAAAAAATATAAATGATCTTAGAATTATCAGTTAAAATTACAACGTTTTGTTTTTCTATTAAAAATAATACGCCTTAATATTTATTCTCACGTATGCAAGTTTCATAAAAAAAAATGTGAACGACTTAAGCCCCAATGGTTGCCATCACACAGACTCTGGTAATATTAAATTTCAGTTCCCACTTTACAGGTCCTATTGTACTACTTGGTACTATTCTGTACAGTACAGCTAATTCTGATTTGAATAGTCGACATAAAAACTAAAGACAGGTTATGATCTGCAGTATAAGCGCTCGTATCTCGTTACTTACGCGGGTATATTCCACTGTGGTACTTACATGAAATTAAAGTGTGGGTCTAGTTCATAGCTGTGTTTTGATTGTATTTAATTAAACCTATTTTTTTTTATTATATTTAATGCCAGTGATTCGTGTGGGTATAACTAAAATGCCGTGGTGGCCGAGTGGTTCTAGTAGTTGCCTGCAACACAAAGATTGCAAGTTAGAATCCCGACTGTATCAATGAGTTTTTCTCTACTCTCTATCTATCTCTGGCGGAAAGAGGGTGTGTGGGTAGTACCTATACACTTTTACCTACCCTTTCATGAACCCATGTGGGAAGGCGTGAGGATATATTAAGTAACGGTATAAGGTAAAAGTTTTAGATTAACGTGTTTAGACAGACCGATTCGGTAGGCGGGCTTTTACTTTTTATAGTAAGTTCTGATCTCCATCCCTTGCAACATGGATCTCCGAAGTAGAAGAACATGTGTACCCACCGGCATTATATTTAGGTACTAACCGGACTTGAGATTAGGAAACCAAAGAAAACAAGTGCAAACAAACTGCAATTCTTTTTTTAAAGTTCGTTATTAGACTTTTAATTCAAACAAAACAGTGTTAGTAACGTCACAAGTAGGTAAAACTTTAAGTAATAGCACATTAGAGCAGGATGTCAGACGCTGACAGTATGATAATGTTAATTGCGATCGTTGCGGTATAAAGCTACTCGCCCGGGGCGAAACGGATATAAGTAATTATAGACTCAATTACCACAAACACTCGGCGCTAATATATTTGACGTTACATTGGAATTGGCGAGCTCTATTAATTTATCAAAACATAGTTTTTAAGTATGAGATATAAGAGCCGTGTTGGCCGAGTGGTTCGAGCAGTTGCCTGCGACGCAAAGGTCGCAAGTTCGAATCGCTAATGTACCAATGAGTTTTTATGAACTTAAGTACAGTGATTAGTCACACTACGAGCTTTACGGTGAAGGAAAACATCCAGAGGAAAACTGTATACGTCTGAGAAGAAATTAAAAAGCGTATGCATAGTCGTCCTGGAGTAACGGCGATGGACTCGCCATCTGTCACGTTGGCACCCAATATACCTCTGGCGGAAAGTGGAAAGTCTGAAAAACCTATACACCTCTGCCTACCCCTTCGGGGACCCTTGTGGGAAGGCGTGAGTTTTTAAGTAATAATTGTAACGTTGACATCTCAACTCTAAGGCAATTGATATCAATGCAGGCATGGTCAGGTCCTATCGAAATTAGCAACCAATAAACGTATTCAAGCTAACTAACGTAACTATGATTCCCCTTCAGAGATAACTTTGACCCCAACGATAGCTTTGAATTGCATGCGCCTACTTTAGTGGTAAATAATTAAAAAATGTGGTGGTATACATTCACTTACATACATGTATTTATATACATGTATCCGAGCGCGATGGCGACGCCAGCTTTTTACCCATCTCAATAGTGCACAACGAACAACGAGAAATTCTTAAAAAAAAAAAAACTAAATGCAAGTCGCTAGCGTATGCTAATACAATTTGTATTCAATTAAATCCCAAATACAATTTAATAGTAAACTCGAGGTAATTTTACGGTTCGCTACTCGCCTCGCCATACACACAACTGTCAAATGTGCAAGTCAAAGCTGGCTTCCTTTGAGGGGTACTGCAGTGTAAATGTCACTCTATATGGTAATAAGAGCACTGAACGTAGGCTACGAACATACTTAGATGTTACGAGGTGCATTTTGTGAACTTTTCCAGGAAAAGGCTAATTTTGGATAGCTTGTTGCGAAATAAAAAGAAAAAGATTTCATATTACTAGCCCGCGCGAAACACTTCAGTTTATTCTTATTTCAAAAAACTAAACTCAAGGAATAGTGATATACTGTCGATGTAATATATTATGTCGCATAGCTCCTAACGATCTTGACTAATTTTATCGCATTTCAGACACGTTTTGAAACATTTTAAATAGTAAGTAGCCTGCAAAGTCTAGGGAAAATTCAACTCCCAGCGACCTGTATCAGTATTGACTCTGATCTGGCGTTGTCCTTTTCGAATATAAATATATTCCCACAAGAAACCGGATGCCTACCGTTCGGGGAGTCTTATAAGATACAGTTTGAGAACCGTATATTTTGTTTTCTATTTGGAAACTAATAAATAATAATAATAAAATAATATATCCTCACGCCTTCCCACAAGTGTCCCCGAAGGGGTAGGCAGAGGTGTATAGGTAATACCCACACACCCACTTTCCGCCTGAGGTATATTATATACTAATAAATAAAAAATATTAATTATAAAAACTGAAAATTATATCATTAAATATAAACAGACTTAATATGTATTTGTCCCTATTCAGTGCCACCAAGAGACTCAACTACTTGTTTTTGTCCTTCGACGTCATAAGTGGCAAAATTCTTTATAAAGCTTTAATCTTACAACTTTGCTGAAAATACTGTTAGAAATCGCATTACTTGGAATGTAGGTTAATTCGAAAATCTGTATTAAACTGGGGTTATGAAACATAAATTCATTTGAACTCGCGATTTACTCTATAATAAGAAGAGAAAAGCAGCCATAACAATGTTCATTCTCTTTTAATAATGACGTCACTAGTGGAAGACGTTCAAGTCTACGAGTTACAGAATGACCGCTGCATTGCATCCTCGAATCTCATTTCAAAGCTAAGGCAGACAAATTTGAACCTTATGTCAGAGAGTTAAGAAATAAGGTGATTGAAAGTAGATGTTGGTTATGTGTAATCCAAATGAAACGTTGACACTGAGCCCCTAGTGGCCGACGGAAAGAAAATTGTAAGATCAAATTAGGTCCCGCTCTAAACTCGGCACAATAATAAGAATGGCTCGAAAATGAAATGTACGAGGGTAAGATTTTTAAATTTATTTGTGTTTTTAAGACTTTCCTTGGGAGATTTAATTTTGTTGGCTTTGTACGCTGGGTGTGTTATATTGGAGTTCATTTCTGAAGCAGGAAGTTTTCTTAGCAACGTGATTATATTTTCTTTTGCAAGTCGCGTGAAAACTCCAGGGTCCCTGATAGGTAGTAGTACTCACACACCTTTCTCCCAGAGATATCGCCGTTACTCAAGCCCAAATAGGTACGCCATTGATTTACCTCTCGATGCAGGTTTCCCCTCGATGTTCTCCTTTACCGTAATCAATATTATCCATATATTGTTCATAACATAAACTAAAATTGATTTTAGCCATTTGAAGATAGCTGTAACAACATTGAAATAATTAAACAAACTACAAATCAATTGCCGTGGTGGCCGAGTGGTTCGAGCAGTTGCCTGCGACGCAAAGGTCCCAAGTTCGAATCCCGACTGTACCAATGAGTTTTTTCTGAACTTAGGTACAGTGATTAGTCACACCACGAGCTTTACGGTGAAGGAAAACATCGAAAGGAAACCTGCATACGTCTGAGAAGAAATTCAAAGGCGTATGTATAGTCGTGCTTGAATAACGGCGATGGACTCGCCATCTGTCACGTTAGCACCTAATATACCTCTGGTGGAAAGTGGGTGTGTGGGTATTACTTATACACCTTTGCCTACCCCTTCGGGGACCCTTGTGGGAAGGCGTGAGGATATATATTATTTTACAAATCAATTATTGCTTTACTTTTTCATCATCTATATAGTGGCCTTCTTGAAACCTCGCTCTGCATAATCTGAGCCCTTGCAGCTAATGCTCGTGGTGTGGCTAATCACTGTACTTAAGTTCCAAAAAACTCATTGGTACAGTCGGGATTCGAACTTACTTTATGTTGCAGGCAAACTACTCAAACCACCCCACGACCACGGCTGGTTATTAAAAAAACGTTTTATTATGCTTTTTTCATTTGCGTTCAATTGGCAAATACGGACACTTTGCCTCATCAAAGTATATGTCATATGCATATATCACATTATATATAGTACTAAGTCGGTAATACACGAAAAATTCTAATGAAATCGTTACTGTTCGATAGAGTAACTCAGAGAGTACGCATGAAATCCATTAGTTGAATCCCGGAGGCAGCCGGCACAGCCTTCCGATTCGGAAATTACATTAAAAGGCGATACTTCCCTCTCAATAACTAAAGATAGGACTAAAAAGTGCAAAGGAAATTCTTTTACCGATTTATTTTATGGGTCGTTGCTCCATTTTTTATTGGATCCGACTTTCAGTGACTATTACTTGACTAAATGGAAAGTGTTCATTGAATTAAACTGTGTGCAAGAAATTTAAATACTGAAATTCAAGTTACAAGAGACAAGAACTGAAGCCTCGATAAGATTGTTAGTACTCCAAGTACTAACAATCTTATCGTGTAGCGTAAGAGCAGAAATTACACATTCTATAGAAATACCTTATGACGAGGATGACTTAGTGTGGATCGAGGAAACCGTTCAATCGGAAATTAAGAGCTGCTTCCACAAACTTTTTTTTATATAAATCTCATAAGGGAAAAACATCAGCGGAGAGTCATCGGAGAGAGAAGTACTTAAAGGAACTTGTTTTAATTGAATATATTTCACATTTCATCAGGATGTGTCCCTTACGGGGAAGACAAAGATACTAGACCATTAGTTATTTCTAGACTAACATACCTATTTCGCTTCATACACTATCAGCAGTCTATTCATTCGTGCTCGCCGGTTTCGAGTACTCCTGACGATCCCGTCCTTGAGTGTTCGATGTAATTGTTTATTTTGTAGAACGTGACATGTCAGTGATACGATTTGCCACAAGGGAATAAATGAGTTTCCGAAAACGTTAGTAATATTATGTCTATTACTCGTAACTTCTTTGTGTGAGCGTTTAAGTAGGTAGGGATGTGTTCACTGAGACGTAAAATTAAGAAACAAAACGAGAATCCTCTTTGTAGAATACGGAGCTTGGAGTTACAATTGGTAGATGCGTTATCTGTTAATCAAATATATAAAATATATCCTCACGCCTTCCCACAAGGGTCCCCGAAGGGGTAGGCAGAGGTGTATAGGTAATACCCACACACCCACTTTCCGCCAGAGGTATATTAGGTGCCAACGTGACAGATGGCGAGTCCATCGCCGTTACTCCAGCACGACTATACATACGCCTTTGAATTTCTTCTCAGACGTATGCAGGTTTCCTCTCGATTATATTTTCTTAATCGAATGCAAACGAATATTATAAATGCCTTAATTAAGTAAGTTTAAGAATCTACGTCTTAACAACTTTAATAAAATATTTTATTATAATTATTTGCTTACGCATTGTCAGAGGTTCTGAAAAGGGCGTAATGTAACGTAAAAATATTGAATCAGAAATATTGCTGCGACCTGTATTGATGAAATCGTAATTATTATGTTAGTAGTAAAAAGGTAAGAATTACAATCTATTTAAAGCAGCTCATAATGATGATCTCGCCATCTGTCACGTTGGCACCTAAGTATGTCACAGATAAAAGTGTTACCTACACCTCTGCCCACCCAAAAGGGCCCTTGTTAGAAGGCGTGAAGTTTGAAGTTTCGTGCAGTACGGTAGGTGGTACCAATCATAACTATTTACCTATTAACTATTGCCATATCTACGAAAAACGCCACATGCATTTTTTTCTACTCCTTGGATAACTGAAGGAAAATCGTCAAGCGAAGAAAGTTAAAAGCAGAACATTCTTAGATATTGCTCCTTTTGAGATATTGATTTCGAAATAACTTCTTCTTTAATGCGAGGCTTCGACGATTTACTTTCCCCACGAGTAACCTTAATTGGGGTTTTAATTTCGATCTTTCTCTTTGTACTAAAGACGATCGGATAATGATAATTCTTACACAATTGCTGTGAAAAATACTTTGTTGGAAAATTTGTTGTTGAATTCGGATTATCTCGATGAGAATTCTGCTTTCAAATTACGGTATAAGGTATTCTTATTCAATTCAGGAATAAATTTATGTTTGTATTTTTTAATAAATGAAACATAAAAAAATACATTGATAGAACTATAGAGAGCAGCGGTATTATGATTTATAAATGACTAAAGTGAAAAACGCGTACACGGCTCGTCTAATGATAAGCGGTTACTGCCGCTTGTTTACCGGGTTCACAACGCCTGCGGCATTTAATTTAATTTTTGAAATAACTCCATGCTGTACTCTAGAGAGCTACAGGAGCTTGTTCCACTTGCTTGCGAAAGGAAGTATTTTGATTTGTGTTTGTATTCCATTAGTGTATTAATTAACAAAGCGGTGTTTACGTCTAACAGAACTCAGAACTAATATCCGTATAGCCTACATATATGTTCTGAGTTTGGATGTACGTATAATGTCCTGTGTGTTATATTTCTCCACTATGCTAAAGAAAAGTACCTAACTCTTTAATCGATATGGCTAAATATCAGGATAACATAACGCTATAGTGTTAACCGAAAACCTTTAAACTTTATGGGTGCTAAGCACTGCAGATAGCCCAGACGGTAAGCAATTTACTCGGGATTAAACCCCCGATTCCCTTGCAAAGCGAATAATGCTGGGAGATTTATTTGCACTGTGAACTTACTCGTCTAATCGAATAATGGCTATTGAGGGATGTTTGGAGACAAATAGTAACCGTCCCGAGGCTGCATAGACTTATTTGAAGTGGGAAATTAAATTGCAATGTTGTATGGTGCCGGGACTCAAGCTCCACAATTTCATTGTTCGATGTCTGGAATCCGGTCGATGTCTCTATTTTAGTGTTTGTTAAACAAGAAGTTTTATTACTGTGTTCAGTTTTGCTGAGGTATGTTTTGTAGATTTTACCTTTATTGGGAAGTTGATGTTTCTAGAGTGGATATCACAATAACATTAAATTAAATATATTAAAATGGTCAATGTTATTTATGCATTTAATATTGTTCGATCGGGTCGGGTCTGGCATTGCGGTCTGGCAAGTTTGATATAAGTCTGAGCGTTGACCGCTAGGAGAGCTCTATAATTACCGAACACTGCCCAGAACATCTTAGAGAGCATTGGGTACCTTGGAGTAGGAATGTAAAGTGACGTTCAGATCCGTGGCCAATAGCAGGATAAGGATAAGCTTATTTAAAATTAAATTAAAAGATCGGCAACGCGCAAACGATACCCTGATATTACAAGCAAGCAAAGGTGCCAACAATCAAGCCGGTTATATTCAACTTATTGGCATAAAAATATATACATACATATCATCACGCCAAGCCCCTAACGGGGTAGGCAGAGAGTACAGAGCGCCAGTTCTCTCTAGACTTACATACCTCCTTCGCTTCGTCCACATTCATCAGTCTCTTCATACATAAAAATATATATTCGGCAAAAATATTGAACCAAAGCAAACACGACAAAAAGTAAATTGGGTATCTTTCATGGACCGAGAGCAACAATCTGACATGCAATTAGTGCGTGTCAAGTTGTTATTTTGTGAAGAGTCCGGTATTACGGAAGTTATTGTTGGCGACATGTTCGGGAATTTTTTTTACGTTCAAACGTTCATTAAGTCCAATAATAAATCAAGTTTTATGGAATTCATAAAATATTGAATGTATATCTTCAAGCCTACACAAGGCTCTCCGAAAGAGGAAACCACTCATCTACTTTTACTACTCGGAGATATATTTTAGCTGCCAACGTGACTGATGGCACTTTAATCGCCGTTTATCAAGCGCAATTTTTTATTGCTATGGTATTTCAGAATTACAGACTACATTTGAACATATGTTACCTACTTGCTTATTAGCTCACTACCGTTATCTATTCTTACACTGGGCTTTCCTTAGAAACGCGATTCGTTCTCACACAAATATCTCAATTTCTTTTTGCCCATAGCACACGGACGCGCGATTATTGTATTCCTTAGTCGCCTTAGACACAGAATTATTTTTAGTAATGGGATCTACTGTTTATAATTCTGAATCCCCCAGAAAGCTTTTATTATTGTTTTATATGTAAGGTATTAAAATTTGCAGATGAATTAAGGATGAAGTGAATGAATGACTTTAACTCCATTGCCCATTGCATTCGCCCGCATTTATTGATTGCAATTTTAGATGCTATCAATACGTACATTTATACAAAGAACTATTATTATTAGTAAATATTATAATGAGGAAACTTTGTAAATTGTCCGTTATGGATAAAATCAAAACTAGTTTACAGATTAAAAAAATCTGTCACCTAAGAAAAGCTACATTATTCCGGAGTAACATGAGCTACGCACACACACCACAAGGGTCCCCAAGAAGTAGGCAGACATATGTAGGTACAAACTCACCAACATAACGGATGGAAAATCCATCGCCGTTGCTCAAGCACGACTATTACATAATTAATTACATAAGCCTTTAAAAATCTTCTCAGATATATACAGGCTTCATTTCGATGTTTTTCTTCACCATATCAGCTGCATATGTGTGTAGGCATTTCACCACACAACCTGAACTTGTTACCGGATACATTTAACGAGGTTGACCCTTGTCATGGCAACAACGTTGTGTCACCGAGCAGGACCTGCCAACCTGATTTTATTCGGAAATATTGTGTTGTCGATTCCGGCTTATTTCCAACGCCGACGCAGATATCTACAGTAAATCATATCTCCAAAAAGTAGCAAAATGCCATTCTTATTATATTTTATTTCCATCTAGCTTTTTTTTCTATACCACTGATAATGATGATGCTACATGCTAATGATGAACAAAGCACATGCCCCGCCTGGTAAGTGGTTACCGCCACTGGCACACTGCTGATCTTAAGGAATCTTTTCACACTCTTCTTGAAGCACTTCATGTTGTACTCACAGCGGAAAACCTTAACGGCGAGTTCATTTCATAGTCTAAGCATTCGAGGAAGACCGTTTTGTGGTTTCTAAATATGGTTCCAAGCCGCTTGTAATCCGATGCACCGGGTGCCTATCATGACTTAATCCAAAACCTAACAAAACCAAAGATTATTATATTATAAAAGCCAGATTAAGTGACACACCCCTTTCTCGTCTTAATTACTCAACCAATACGAATGAAATTCATATAAAAAATAGCACACTCTTTTTATATTTTATACACATTTTATGATAATGTTGTATCGTAATTAAATTTAGGTGAAGCTAAATTTTCTCTCGTAAAAAATCTGTTTCCGTGGAATCTGTGTCATGTCGCGGATAATACGGAAACGATGCTGCTTGTTATATCAAACATATTGTGATATTTTTGTTTAAGTTCCAATTAAAACATTTACCTGTTCAATATTGTCACCAACCTGTTGTGTTACAGCCCGACGGCGACTGTAATTAAATCGGCAAACAAGCCCGCACTGTAATATAACGGCCAGTAGTTATAACAATTTGAACATTCGATTCACGTACCAATACCGGTGGAACTATGCGCTTAATGAAAATAATCCTATGCCACTAACGATAGGCAATACGTGATGGATTGTGCCGCGTTAAGGTACTGTTCTATGATTACTAGCTCTCATAGGTACGGAACTTGCTTACCGCAGTGGAAAATATAATTATATCGGGGGTATTTACCATTCAGGGTACTCACCATTCAGGCCGTGGTGGCCGAGTAGTTCGAGTGCTGCAACACAATGATAGTAAGTTCCAACCCCGATTGGGTATCGCGTACAGCGATTAGGTAGAGTGACACCGCGTGCTTAAAGGTAAAGGAAAATATCGAGAGGAAACCCGCATACGTTTGTGGAGAAATCCAAAGGCGTATTTGTCGTGCTTGAGTAACGACGATGGACTCGCCATCTGTCACATTAGCACCTAAAATATATCTATAATTAAAAAAAACATCTCTGGCTGAAAGCGGTTGTGTGGGTACTATCTACACACCTCTACTTATTCCTTCGGGGATCCATGTGGGAAAGCGTGAAGATAGCCCACTATTCGCATAAAAAATATAAATATGAAAGTCTGTGAGAATATTCATTCCATTTTCACACGAAAACTACTGAACGAAATTGAGTGAAATTTGGCACAGAAATAGATTAATTATATTAGCTGAATTAATGCATAGAATAGTATTGATTCTAGGACAAAATTTTACCAATGAAATACAATATGCGCGAGTGCAGCGGCGGGGCGCAGATAGGTTTGTTATAAATGGATATATACGGGATAAATGTGCCTCAATTCCCACATCGGGGTAAAAATACATTATGAACGCATGCATCTTTAATGTTATGCCTAATGCATCTCGCAAGTCATTTCATGAAAATGGAAAATTTCTGAAATGCATGCTTTCAACAACTTAAAATGTATAAAGTTAGCTTGAAGTAAGAGCTTAATTCGCCCACTAAATCCGACTAAAAGAGAATAAATATATAAATAGCCGAGTATGTAGATATTCACTTTGCCATGTTGATAAATTCTAATAGGCGCCATAACGTATTGCTAGAACCCAAAGCACAGATAACCACCTATAGAAATACTGAAGGTTCGAGCAGCAGCCTGCAGCAAAAAGATTACAAGTTCGAATCCCGAAACTGTACCAATACGACTGTACCAATGAGTTTTTCTGAACTTAAGTACAGTGATTAGTCACACCACGAGCTTTACGGTGAAGGAAAACATCGAGAGGAAACCTGCATACGTCTGAGAAGAAATTCAAAGGCGTATGTATAGTCGTGCTTGAGTAACGGCGATGGACTCGCCATCTGTCACGTTGGCACCTAATATACCTCTGGCGGAAAGTGGGTGTGTTGGTATTACCCGAAACCAAAACTGTATAAATATATTTCTGGCGAAATGTGGGTGGGTAGTTCTGCTCACTTCTGCCTACCCCATCAGGAACCTTGTGAGTGTTCTTAAAGGAAACAAACAATAATAAAAACTTACAGAAAACGTTGAACCTCCCTAAACATTGCAAGGATTACGTTTTATTGTAAAATATCATTCTATTCGTTTTTGAAATCCGTGTGCACAAAGTACGCAATTTTCCCCTGATCCCCGAAAAATGATCGCCTGTAGGGGCAAATGTAGTCCCCTGCGAAACCCAACAACGAAATTCAACTCCACTGCAGTGCATAGAATTATCTTAAGGAGCTTGTATATCGAATTGTCTAGAATACAAAAAAAAATGCTGTTTGTATTAAATCGTTGTATCTTACATATTTACACTAACAACACTTCTGGAAAATAATTAAAAAAGATCAATACAATATGATTTGTTTTCTTATCTTGCCTTAACTTCTCGTAAGGGATCCAAAGTGGTAGGCCGAGGTGTAACAACACCTCTTTTTGACGCAGATGTATACATATATTATTATGGCAACGAATGGCGAACTTTTGAAGAACAATGTAAGTCTTTTTAAATAGGTACTAGATATGTTTCTCATCAACGTCTAGAACACTGTGTAGCTAGTAGCACTAGCAAAAACTTATCGATGATAAATTGAATTTCGAAACAATATTAGCTACGCATACGGCACGAAGAAGTTTTGAGATAATAACAATTTAAAGGGTGGACTAACGTTCATTTTCGAAATACACCAATGCTCATGTTTACCCAGTTCTATTCATGCAACGCTTACAGCAGCAGGATCATGTGCAAACACTCTAAGGTCCGTAGAAGGCGACAAACGGACGACATGGCGGGCTCTCGACACGACAAAGTGAGAAAAATATGGTTGTTCAATATTTATAGGATTTTTATTTCCGTCGTTTAGCCTCGGATCCACGTCTACACACAAGCGTAGGGGACAATGCCCATGGAATTAAAAGCGCCTGGAAGAGCCTGCGACGTGAATTTATTTTTTTATATACTACAGCATGCGATGCGATATACTCACCTGATGAAATACGATAACCGCTGCCTGTGGAATATAGCAACACCAGGATATCGCTCACGCATTCCTGGTGTTGCAGAAGAAAGAGACGCGATTCCAAGTTGGTATTTAATAGGTACACTTCTGCACTACATAAAATTAGCGATAACAGAAATACATCAACCGGTAACTTGGTTTTCAACTTTGCGATCGGAGGCATAACAGTTGAACTAGAATTTATGCAAACTCGCCACGTATAACCATGGCCGACCGATTATCGACTTACTATGATTTCATTTATGGTTTATAATTGCATGAACTTATCTTTACCATCATTGAATTTTAAGCTTCTCGCAATCTTCAGTCAGTTCCATTGTCTTTACATCGGTGCGTTGTCTCCGTATGTTGTTTTTCTTGGCTGGTGCATTCATTTGGGCGGGCTTAGTGGATAAATAATGCATGCGCCTGCGGGGGGTCATCGGTATTCTGCCACTGTTGCTCTGACATTGTCCTATCCGAGGCTCTGGCATGTACAAGGCACTATTGTCGGGCGGTTCTTCATGTTTTGTCGTATAATAATCACGATTCAACACGTATTTGTTTCGTTAACCGTATTTAATTCTTTAATTTGAACGCGAGCCTTGATTTCGCAAAGATGCAAGTTATAGATATTGTATAAAATTTCCTTGATAATCTATTTGGATAATGGTGGAAATCGCATCAAAATTAACTTAGTCCACACGTCGTCCACAGAGGCTTTTAATTAAAAACATTTTTGTTTACTTACAATATTTTCCTTCACAAATATTCTTAGTAGTAAATATATAATACTAGTAGGTAGTTTAGTGGGTATATAGTAGTAGTGGTAGTAGTAAGTAGGCGAGCATGTGTCAAGAGATTTATAAGATGCATGCATGCAGTATGCATATGCATATGGATGAAATTGCAAAGAATAGTAGTAGCTTCTTTAAATTAAAAGAACTGGTCTAATGGACGGTTCTTATTTTTAAAGAGCCTGACTATTTAAATAAAAAACCTCTTTAAAAAGGCTTAGCCTTACTGAGCTAACTCTAACACAGCACAACTTAAAATTGTAACCATTTAAAAATGCTTAGTTAGCCTTTTGAGCTTAGTTTAACACAGAAAATCGTAAAGAATTTAATCGTCTTTTTGCGAATATTTAAACAACGAAATGTTGTGTCAACAATGTCATGCTGAATTAATTAATGCAGATTACCTTGTCCTATTTTCGAGGCTTTGCTTTGTCACAGTGACACTTTTTACGCACAGCGAATTTCATGTAGGTACTTCGATAGTAACGTTGTCAAGAAAACTTTTTTCGTAATAATATTAACTTATAAATAATATATTAACTTTACACTTTAACTCCTATTCTTAATTTTTCGATCGATTTAAACTAGTTGGTTTGAGCGTCTTCCTCGGTTTTTTCAAGAGAAATTCGCTTTGTATGTCTGTTTTGTCACCCTTGCTATATGTATTGGACATACATACAACCAATTTCATTGAATACAAATATGTAGAAACTCAGCTGTTTTCTCAGTAAATAGAAACAATTGACTAAATCCCCAAAGCCCATAGCAATATCGAGTAGAACTTAGTTTCCAATTCTAGCTATTTTTAGTCAACCCGTGAAAAGAGTTTGCAAATCCTTGTAGTCTCCTAGCTCAAGTGCTGGCAAAATAGTCGCATCGAGCATGTGATAGCTTAGACGCGTGGAAAGTTACTCTACTAGGGCTCTATTCAGGTCACCTACGACATTGTACGCTTTAGTGACTCCATAATCAAATCATCTACTTTGATTTGGTACCCTAGCTGTTTTAATATGTGCCTGCAACACAATCATTGCAAGATCGGATCACCCAGTTCGAAATTCGAATCACGACTGTACCTATTTTTTAGGTCAAGTATCTATAGGGATATTAATCAACACACGTGTTTTACAGGAATGTTTGTGAGGACATCTGCACGTTTAAGAAGATATTCATAGATCGTATATAAATATACTATTATATAGATCGTATGATAGTCGTTCTTGATAAAGAGTTATAGAGAAGACTTATTCAACTGCTGGTATATTGGTATCGTAAAACCGATGGAGCTACGGCAATCGGCAAAAGAACGTTGCACGTAAACGCCACTCTTATGTTATTAATTATGGATTAATACGTTTTGTGGATTGACCCTAATTACTGCGAGGTATTTGAACTATTTTAATACCTTTGTCATTCAAATCGAACACGATCATACCATATTTGTTTTTTTAGTCAAATATTGCAATACCAGGAAATATTCTTTGCTAGGATATCGTATGACACATGAATAGCGGCTTAAATGGTCCCAACAGAATGCACGTCCATAGCTCGCTATTTACCGCCTTCGTTCCCAAATCGATATACGACGCAGATGCATGCCTCCTGAAAAAGTTTGCGACGAACGAAACATGCAGGTGATGGTGCACCGGTTGCGCAGTTAAAGTTTTTATATTCATGAAACGTTGACGAAGTATTGAGTTGTTTCAATAAGGCAATATTTGAATAGAAAGAGGGCGTAATTATTGATTCACCTCTGTTTACACCTTCGAGGACCCTGTGAAAGGCTAGAAGATGCATAATGTATCTTGCCTTTGAGGACAGAATTTTTTTATAATAATCTGTAGGGTATACCACACACCCACTTTCCGCCAGAGGTATATAAGGTGCCAACGTGACAGATAGCGAGTCCATCGCCGTTACTCAAGCACGACTATACATACGCCTTTGAATTTATTCTCAAGCGTATCTCGTGGTGCAGATCTCGGGGTGCGACTAATCACTGTACTTAAGTTCAGAAAAACTCATTGTTACAGTCGGGATTCGAACTTGCAATCTTTGTGTTGCAGGAAACTCGAACCACTCGGCCACCACGGCTCATAACAACAAGCTCTACTGATCTGAAAGTAACTATGATTTGGGTCAGAACTAGTGACTCTTAACTAATACACACAACTCCTTATATGACAATTCCTTATATGACCAAATGAGTTTCAGTACAAAGCCGGGTCAGTTGTTGTATTTTAATTTCATGCAACATTGTAGAACGAGACTATTTCGACAACAACCGGCGAAGTGTATCGAAGAGACGGAATACATAAACCCAGGTGCAGATAGGGTATGAATATTGATTCCAATGCGCCGACCGTTGTCA